>CBVK0101726798.1:0-11850 GCA_900067695.1 Picea abies | reverse complement strand
ATACAAAGAATAAACATTTGAATAAAAGAAGCAATACAAAGAATAAACATTTGAATACATGGCTAGATAGTGGTATGACACACATATCCCTTTCAATGTTCTAAAGGTCTTCAAATGTGGTAAGGGCTTTGAAGGCTTTAGTTTTAATGACCTCAGGGGGGTACTTTTGTCGAATGAGTTGGATCCATAAATGAGTACTTAAAGAGTTATAAAGAATCATGTACGAAAACAAGATGCACCATCATGTTAGATGGATGGGCCGATGGAAGGTCCATACTTATTTTCCTTGATTCTAGTTCACAAGGAAATATGTTTATGAAATCAATAGATGCATATAATTGGGTAAAGGATGCGCAATTATTATTTTAGATTTTGGATAAGGTGGTTGTGGAGGTTGGGGTGGAGAATGTTGCATAGATCATCAATGATATTGCCTCTAATTATGCTCCTATTAGTAGGTCGTTGGAGGAAAAACACCCAACCATATCATGGACCCCTTGTGCTACACAATGCCTAGACCTCATCCAACAAGATATAAGCAAACTAGATTGGGTGAAGAAGGTTGTATATCATACCAAGTGCATCACCAAATACATCTACAACCACAATGCGAGCATTGAGCCTTATGAGGGAAAATAAGGGAGCTAAGAGATTGTTAGTTTTGTCATCACCATATTTGCAACAAACTTCCTCACATTGTGATCTCTCATTTCATATACAAACACCTTGAGGAATATTTTTTCTTCTAATGAGTGGACTAAATCTCAATGGAGTAGCAAGGCTAGTAGGGAAGACATGTAAGAAATTTTTTGAAACAAATTTTTGTTCTAAAGAAACAAAGATTGTAAAAGTAATTAAGCCACTTATTAAGGTGTTGTGGATGGGGATAAAGTGGCTATGTGTTATATTATGAGGCCATGGATCAAGCGAAAGAGTGAATAAGGGCATCATACAAGGATAAAAAACAAAATATCTACCTACTTGGAAGAACATAGATAACAAATGGAACAACCAATTGCATTTTCTTATACAAACATTTGGGTAATTCTTGAACCCAAGGTACCATTGCAAAACCAACTTTGGAATAGATGAACATAGAGAGGTCAAGGGTGGATTTCACACTTGCTTAGAGCACATGGTCTCGACCAAACAATCTAGTATAAAATACAAAAGAATATCAATGTTTTCAATAAAAGCACATTCATCTTTAGAACAAAACTAGTTGTTCTTGCAAGATATGAGGACCAACTATGTAAGAAATTCCAAAGTTTTTAAGTTTAGGAATTCATTGTTCTCAACATTGAAAATTTCTAGTCAAAGTTGCAAACTAATTTCTTGAATTTTCTAAACTTGTCTTTGACTCTTACAATTTATCGCAACAATTGTTTGGGAATCATTTGGAAATGAATGCCCCTAATTGTAATACTTTACAATTTGGATCTTGAGTCAACTTGTAGCCTTTCTAGGTGTGAGCACAACTGGGTTGTCTTTGAGGGCATACACTTGAAGAAGAGAAATAGTTTGGAACAACAATGGTTGAATGGTCTTGTCTTCACACAATACATCCTTCGATTGAGGTGCAACCGTTTGCTGAACAAAACACTTGATGCAAATCCCATATTTGTCTTGGAGGATATTAATCCTTCCTCAAAATGGGTTGTGGAAATTTGGATAACAAAATTTGAGGATGATGACTTAGGGTGAATGGATCTAGATCCACAAGTAGCAACAACAAAGAAGTCCTTAAAGGATTGAGGTAGAGAGCAAAGGAAGAAGGGCATTGTGATATTGATGATGAGGATCCTAGTGGGATACTTTTGATTATATGTAGTTATTTATTGTAGCATGTTGTTTTTTGGACACTAGATGCCATTTAGAGCCTCAATTTTTATGTATTTTATTTAATATATGTATTGCATCCGGTGCCATTTTGCTATCTTCATCCTTACATGTTATATACATGAGTAAACTTTGCTCATAAATAGTGTCTAATGTTGGATGTGTGTGTGTGTGTCTATTTATTCCATAATAAATATGCCATAAATGCACAAAAACAACCCAAAAATGTCATTGCAAATGAAACCTAGTAGTGGTAGAGGTTGTTCTCTTTTTTAAGCTCAAGGACCCAACTATAGCACAATAACTACACATGCATGTTAAGAGATAATGACAATTATGACACAATTGGTGGATGAGTATTATATATAGTAGTTCTTTGACTTGAACACCCTCCTCATCATTATGTCACTTTATAATTTAACTCACCCTATCAATTTTTGATGTGATGGTGTTGTTTTATGTTTATCAAAACCAGAATTGGCCAAAGCTCAGATTAGAACTAGTGAGAAAACACAACAACCGAACTAGTTGACTATATATGCGTGTGTGTGTGTGTGTGCACATATTATATATGTATTTTTAGTCGTCTGGTTCGACTACTGGGTTTTTTCACTAGTTATGATTTGAACTTTGGCCAATTCTGGTTTTGATATTAAATAACATCATCACATCAAAAATTCATAAGGCGAGTTAAATAATAAAGCTACATAATGGTGAGGAGGGTGTTCAAGTCAAATAAATACTATACATAATACTCATTTTCCACCAAATGTGTCATAATTGTCATTCTCTCTTAACATGCATGTGTAGTTATTGTGCTATACTTGGGTACTTCAACTTCATAAAGAGAACAAACTCTACTACTACTAGGTTTTAGTTGGGATGGCATTTTTGGGTTGTTTTTGTGTATTCATGGCATATTTATTATGGAATAACTAGATATCACCATTTTTGGAGCAACACTAATTTTGGAGCATTATGAATTTATGAGCGTAAAATAGAGAAATTGGGATAGTTGAAGTGTCCCCTTGCATGAGAGTGAATTTTGTAGTCATTGCATATTTTCATCAACAAACTATATTTATTACAGATGTTTGAGACAACTTGTTTAGTTTTTGTGACTATGCACTTTATTTTGTGATCGTGACCTATTAGGAAACCAAAACAACTTACCAAGACAAGACTACAACCTATAACATTGATCTAATTGGGACTACACCATGCCAACATCGAGGGCTTCAAGAATTTCAATTACATTTTGATCAATGTAACAACCTTTTGAAATGATTAGTGTCTTGGACTATAAATTTGCTATTGAGTACTATTTCCATTCTAGTGAATATTTTCCCCAATTTTCAGAGATTGATATGAGTTCTTTTCCTAAAATCCCAAGACATATTGCATATCTTATATGGTTAGTATGACAAGAGGATTAGCAAGTAACAACATGTTGTTTCCTACTATTGGAATAGAAAATATGATAGTGGGTTTCTCGCTTAAAGGGAGCTACCCAAGGATAATGACGTTTTTACATCTACCCGATGATTGAAGAATGTAGTGATCATTGACAATGATGGAAAGTTACAATGTGGGATGGAAATTGTGGAAACAAATGATTTCATTGCTTTATTATTATTGGTTCCTAAGCTAGCCTACTTACTACTATTGATCTCTCTTCATGTCAGGGACTAGAGTCAACCTCCTAGGGTCTTCTTGAAAGATTTATCAAGACCCCCTCTACATTTTTATAGAGGTGGTACTCCTCTTTCTCACTTAGATATTCAATAAACTTGCTCGAGACATAAATTTAAACATTCATAACATGAACACCTATGAGTGGACCAGGTGGTAAAACAACTGAACAAATGATAAATAAATTATGATAAAACATGGTAACTTCACATGAAAGAGTAACTACATTTTTTACATCACATCCATTCATTTGAGTAAGGAGAAAAAGGGATTCGAAGCAAGACTCGTAGACAAAAAATAAATATGGTGGTCCAGAAATTAGAGAACTTTAAATGATTTAATTAATTAAAACTCATAAGATGCATAGGAGAAACACACACGGGATCTCATGCTTTATAAAAAAGTATGAAACCACAAATGTTATGCACTCCCAGAAATAACTCTTTGCGAGAGTCAGATAATATTACAAATCAAAAGTTAAAGTTCGAATAAAGTGTTTTCCTATCAAAAGACACAATGTTCTTGATACTTAAAAGTCAAATAATATTACAAATCAAAAGTTCAAGTTCAAATAAAGTGTTTTCCTATCAAAAGACACAATGTTCTTGATACTTAAATGATAAAAGTAAAGATGCTCATCCAAACAGATTAGGATTAGGGCTCCTGTGGACCATATAATTTAGTAGAATAAACCTGAAAGAAAAGGAGAAATGCAGTCAGGGATCAACTTTACGAATGAGCAATACACTTAATAAAACTGGATGACCAAAGAGTGGGATGAAAGAAAAGAAAATGCTTAGAAAAGAAAAACACTCATAGAATGATGGAGGAACAACAAATGGATGGATGCATATATCTCCCTTGAATGTGATCTCTCTTTGATGTCTTTGTCTTTATATTTGGGCGACGAACCTTCTTGAAATAACTGATTTTTAGTAGTTATTCTGGGTTAACTATTTCCGCCAACAACTTTTTGAGCCACTCACCAATAAAATCCTTCATTGGCGTGATGGTGATGTCTTGTTTAACCATTGTCATGAATATTTCATCTTCAATTTCTACAAACTCAGAGTGTATCTACTATATTGATGGCAGGTGGTGTTCATTATTATTTACAAAAGTAAATAACCACTGCTTAATTTCATCTTCCGGAAAATCAGTGAGTTCATCGAACTCACTGGCCCATGACACTTTAATAGTTCTTAACTCCATCTCTAATTGTTCTTTTGTTATTATGCCCGAATCTTTTACAAACTGAGGGCATTCAAGGTCCTTAACAACTTCTAGTGTTTTTAAGAATGCACTGCTTCTTTTATCATTTACTCTTGTATAGGTGGAAATTGAGTCTCTTAACATCTATATTCTTGCCATTCATCTTGCTTTTAGTTGTTTTATTCTTCGATTTGAAGGTAGTTATTGTTGAATCCTATGATAGTAGCTTAGACTTGTCACTCGTGCAACACAGGTACTCAAGGAATTTTTATAGTAGGATTCATCGTGCTTCAGATCTTTCTACAAGTATTTTGTTAGGTTGACAATTCTTTGAGATAGGCTCAGATTTGTAGAGACTTCCCATGCTTTTGAAATAATAACAAACCACATATTGATATGCACTGCAATATATAATCTAACTCCATTTAGCAATTTGGAGGGTTTTCTTACCTTTACCAATGTTCCAGGTGTACTAGGGGGAATTTGATTAGGTGCAACAATGGCCAAAGGCTCTAGAAACAGTGGCTTGGGACTCAATGCGTCCTCAAGCTCAATTATTCTTCTTTTAAATTTAATATTTTCCAACTCTTGTTGATCAGAGATGAAACGAGCAAGAGCATCTCTAGTAGTGATATGCAATTTAGGGAGTCATGAGGGTCTGACTCCTGAGACATCTACTTCTAAATTCCATGTTTTAGTTGCTTTCTTATTTTTAACTTGGATTTTCTCTATTTGCATTTTTTTCTCTTCTTTATTTTACTTATCATTGTGTAGTGTCAAGGACCGCTCTTCAAAAAATTTCGGTTCCTCTTCGACCAACTCCTCTACAATTCACCGACTTTGAATGATTCTAAGTGCTACCTAGTCGGGCATTGGGGAATTGTCAATTTCCGTATCAACTACATTTCTCGGGCTTCCTAAGTTTTGTGAGTTATGTTTTCTCATGATTCTCTTTCTTTTTCGATTTTCTACTGAGTTACGACATGTGATTTTTCAATATCATTTGGGGACGAGTCTTCTCCATCATCTCCTCTAGCACATCCTTCATTATTCTCTCCTCTGCATACATTTGATTCTTGTTTCATTTGTGTAGAGGAGTAACTCCTATGTGGATGGGGAATAGAAGAAGATTGTACGTTGGTCATGTCTCTTCCTCTTTGTCTCGTTCTATTTTGAGTTTGAGTATTTTTGCTAACTTTCGTGACCACGTCATCATCACATACATGCTTATCCTTCTTCATTGGGGATATGGGTCATTTTCACCAGTTCTTTCGATAATCCTTGTGGAAAGGTTGTTGTATCTCATGGATGACAAGTGTTTGAAGAACAGTCCTTCGGGGTTGAAACCTCTCAAGAGTTCTCCTTTAAATTGAATGGGGTAAGCATTTCAAACATTTCCATTAAATGGGAGGAATTATTGACTGTGGTTTTGGCAACGTGAAAGGGTAATGAAATAAACAACTTCTTTATTTTTCTGTCAAATAAGATGTACCATGCCTTGTATTTTCTACAAAGTTTCTCTGCAATAAGATACCTATCATAAACAAATGTGGGAAGAATGAGAGGGGTTTGTTCACAAACATACAATCCAATGTAAATATGGTTCTCTTCATTAAAAAAAACTCCCTTTCCTTTGAGAAAATATTTCAGCATCTTGAGTTATCCTTCTAAGTTCAGATCCAGTCAACACGTATATAAATTCCTTAATCTTGAATAGGGAAGAAATGAAAAAGTGCCTTGTGTTTCCAAAGAACAATGTACCATAATTGAATTGGTTCATTATCAACATCTAAATTTTCTCTCAGGGGAAAACCCTCAAAGACATTACAATAGGCGACTGTTAGGACCAGCTACACATTCATAAGAAACTTTTGAGTTTTAAAATAGATGTCCAGCTAAAAGGAAATCTCATCTGAGATTACCTTGGCCCAGTCAAAGATGACTTATTTTTGAAAACAAAAATATAATACATACAAAAATGACCTAGGAATGTGAGAACTAGATTCTTGTCCCATTAAGGGTGCAAAAAGCCATGCAAAAACACGATATGGTTCTAGAACAAAGTTATGTCGATGGCCCAGAGGTCAGATGACATTTCTATGGATGGAACCATAAAATCACTTAACAAATTAGCTCCACCACCTTGAAAATCCATGAAAGAGTAAACTTCTAGAAGCTTAATATTTTTATTAGATGTAGGTAGTTAAGGAATCCTTTTAAATAATTTTGGAGTTAATAGAACACGATTCTTCCATTCAAAACTTCTCGAATTGCTCTGCTTTTTCAATCAAATCTACAAGCACACCATGAAACTAGCTCTCTGAAGTAAAAAACCTTAGGCATACAACCAACATTTACCAAATTTATAGTTCAGATTTTGTTATTTTTTCTCTATTCAAGTGTTCAACTTTGATACCACAGACCGATGTAAGTATTTATCTTGGTGGGCGAGGGATTTAGCCTATCTCCACAAAAAGGCTCTTTCCTTCTTCTAGTTTCCATATTGTTTATTCTTTCAATGCACTTTGATATATGTGACACGATCACTTATGAATTACGGAGCCCAAGCCTGTTTAAAGGCTAAGCACATGAATTACATTTATTAAACATCATTTCCATATGTACAAATTCCTTTCGAAATATAGACAACACCAAACATAAATTAATTTTGAAAACAAAGTGATTCATGGGAAAGTGGGATAATTAATTCACATTATCCCTAGATCACCTCCCTTTACCTCACTAATCAGAATTCATTAATGTGCATTAAGTGACCCTTGAAGAACGTGCAAGGTGCACTATATTTGTAAAGATTTCACTAAGTGTAGATTGAGAGAGATCCATCCTTATAACATTAGTTGTGTGGAACTTCAGTGGTGTGGGAATAAAAGAAGTGAGGAAGTGCATAAGGGAAAGGTGTGTAGAAGTGCGGAGGTGGGAGGGTATGGTGAGTGCGGAGAGCGGGATATGTAGAGTGTCATGTACCAAGAATTGTGCAGGAAGGAGGTTTTGTGGAAAATAGGTTTTTGTGAAGAAGAGGGTGATGAAGGGTCCTCCTCACAAAGGAAAAATAAAACTAAGTATTGGGTTGTGCAGGTGTTAACCCATAGATTTTCACCCTTGAAAATCTTGAGGATTAAGAGCCAGTATGCACTATTTTGGATGGCATTCAAAGATTTTCCAAGAGTTTAGCACTTGTGTGAGTTAAAGGTTTGTTCCCATCATAGATAGGTAAAACATCGATATATGGTTGTTTTTGTTTCAGAGTTAGAGCTAGCTTGGCTTCCCATAGATTTGAGAGAGATGTCTATATATAATAGGTGACCCTACTTTTTAGGAGACAATGATCTGAGACTTATTTGACAGTATTGAGAATACAAAGTTGGTCCTTGCATGATTATGAGCCCAATGACACTTTTTCTAAGGATCGTGCGGGTACTTTCTATTTTTAGCAGGTTGAGCTCCAGGCTTTAGATTAGGATCCTAAGATTACAATATTGATCCTAGTGACATTATGAGTCTAGTGAGCCCTTTATGAGATGACATGCGTGTACTTTCTATTTTTAGCAAGTGGAGATCAAGGGGTTAGATGATGATCCCGGGCATATATATGGGTTCCTTACAGAAAATCGAATTCAATGAGACTATTTTGGGTGACATGCAAGGGATTACTATATTTAGCAGGTGGAGCACTAGGGCTCGCATGTCAATTCTAATTGCGTATTTGGAATCCTCACAAAAAATCGAATCCGATCAGTATAATATCATTGACATGTGGTGACATTCTATTTTTAGCAGTGTCTATTTTTAGACATATGACACATGACGGTGTTCTCCTAGTAATCCTGGACATTTTTGACAATTTCCTATTTTTTAAGAGCCAAACCCTACTTTTAGTAGTTTCTATTTATAGATTTTTTAAGAGCCAAACCCTACTTTTAGTAGTTTCTATTTATAGTAGGGGTGGTCGGTTCCTAAGGTGACAAGTGGAAGGGTCAAATTACGACAAGTGGCGATGATACAGTGTAACATGTGGCATCTACTTGACATCATTTAATGAAGAGGTGAAATTTCCAAGGTTAAAAGTAAATAAATAGAATTAATTAATAAAGGGGATGTGTGGATAAGGTGGCAAGTTTATTTGGGCGTGATTGGGATAATTAAAGCCTAAATGAGTTATCTTTCACTCCACTAATTATTATTTCACATTTCATGTATTTAATTCCCTTTATCCTCACACATGCACCATAATTCCCTATTTCATGTATTTAATTCCCTTTATCCTCACACATGCACCATAATTCCCTATTTTCTAGCATTAATGGGCCTCTATTTTCCCTAATTTTTATCCTAAGTCCTCTCTCTCTCTCTCTCTCTCTCTCCCTATTTTCTAGCTCATTGTCCTAAATGAGCCTCCATTTTTCCTATTTTCTAGCCTCCACCTTTTTCTCTCTCAATTTCTTATCCTAACTCCTCTCTCTCTATTTTCTAGCTCGTTGTCTTAATGAGCCTCCCTGTTTCCTAATTTTAGGATTAATGCAGTTTCCTTTTCCCCTATTTTCTAGGGCATTAATTATTTTTCCTATATTTTCTTAATTCCTCCCATTTATATTATTTCCCTATTTTTTTATCCTCTCCCTATTTCTTTAGACATTAACTTGTTTAATGTGTTTTCTCCTATTCCTTAATAGAGTTGTCTATTTATCCCTCCATTACCCCTCCCATCACTACACCTTAACTCCCCCATTCATCCACACGTGGACATGTATCTTATCCTTTCCCACATATTCATATTCATTTCCATGCACATGCATCTTATCATGCGCCCCCCTTTCTTAGAACATGTATTACTCCTTTAAACTCACGTGCATTTTCTTTATTTCTTTATACCCTCACATGTATTTAACTTATAATCCCTTTTTTTTTCTCCACATGTGTGCATGTCCTTTCCCTATGTTTCCTCATGCACAATACATTATTGACCATGCATGTGAATGTTTTTTTCCACCCATGCGCCTTTATATTGTGGCGTCTTCCATTCTTATCCTATGCTCTATTCTTAGCCATGTGCTTGGTGTTGAGACCTAAGTCTGCACCCTTGCCTCTTTTCCCTATGCCTTCATCAAAATTATTCCTCTTTTGGTTGGTCAGCTCAGTTTCCCTCTCTAAATGACTTGGTTTCTATTGTTTTCCTTTTTGATTGAGTCTCTACACATTTTGTTTCTGTTTTTCTTGAAGGATAATTGTATGTCGTGATTTGGTTCTAAATACTTCTCATCATGTTTTCCATTGATTGAGTGTGCAACAGGTCCACCAATTTCTTTTGTGTGCACAGGAGACATCTAGGACCACCAAGTCCTTTGTATGCACAGTAACCTTCCGTAGAACAAAACACAAAAATTCGGAGCAATTCATTTCTGACTTAGATTTCAAGCCAAACAGATAGGTTAAAGTTCAACAATGGAGATCCAACAACCGACCAGATCAACGAATCTCACACATTTGGGATTCCCAAACTTGCGCGACGTTTAATCACAGAGTTACATAAGCCACTCCATGACTTCAGCTCCAAAACCTTCTAGTTAATCTTTTTTGAAAATTCTCGAACGTCGAACGCCGCATCGTTTCGGTGATCAGCCAGCTGGGAGGTCTCCACACTTAACACTCAAAACTCCTAAACACTGAAACACCGGAGCCACATGACATCCATCTAGCATTGACACATGGCATTCATCAGAGGAGACATGTGGCACTCATTTCAAACACCTTTGGTTATGCCATCTGCCCATTTCTAGGTGACACGTGTCACTCTCCTCATGCGGACACATCAGTGACCGTGACGCCAGGGACATGTAAGATCCGAAGAGCCAAAGTGCCGATCAGTCGAAGGGTCAGAGCCCCAAACTGCCATGTCACTCTGGGAGGTCATTTGTCTGGGAGATATCCACACTCTACATTCAGAAACTCCCGAAGAATCGAAGAGTCGAAGTCCCGAAGTGTTAGAGACACATAGCGCTCATCTATGCTGACACATAGCATTCATCCATGGGGACACGTGGCATCCATCCGTTGTTACATGTGGCACTCATTTCGAGCATTTTCAACACGCCATTTTCCCCATTCCAAGTGACACGTGTCACCCTTCTTTCATGACATGTCATCGATCGTGATGTCGCAACCTCCACGCCAGCTCCGGGAGATTGTCCTCCGAGAGATTTCTATCAAGAGCAGGTGCAATCTCTCGAAGCACCAAATGTTGAAATCCCAAAGTATTTAATGGTAAATATTTCTTAATCCCAGATCAATTAGCACTAATCAAGTATTTAATGGTAAATATTTCTTAATCCCAGATCAATTAGCACTAATCAAGAATTAATGACTCTGGGAGATTGTCACTTCGGGAGATTCCAACCCAGAGCGAACACAAATCACCAAAGAGCCGAAGTGTCAAGGAGCCAGAGACGCATGGAATTCTTCTATCATGACACATGGCATCCATCAGTCGAGACACATGGCATTCATCAGCTGAGACACGTGGAAACGTGGCACTTATTTTAAGCATATTTGGGTCCTTCATCTGTACGATTTCCAGTGACACGTGTTGTTGGCCCTTGACCAGGTTTTGTTGATATCTGGTCAAGTTTGACCTGTTGGCCCTTGACCAGGTTTTGTTGATATCTGGTCAAGTTTGACCTGTTTTTGGACTTCGACAACCTGTCGAAGGAGGAGCGCAAGACGAAGCAGAGATTGTGGAATCTTGGCCCCTTTTTGGGATGTGGGAATATGTAACGGGATTGGGATGTCGACCCATGGGTTTACCCATGTTTAGGCCTATTTTGTAATATATAAATAGATGCTTAGGCTAGATAAAAGTGGTGGTGCATCTATGTGGTGTGAATGTATGCTAAGTGCAAGTAGAGTCTATAAGTGCTTTGTGCATGATTGTAAGAGACTTGCAGAGCTAAGTGCAAGTGGTTGTAATGGATGGTGGAAGGATTTGTGCTGTAACCAAGGAAGAAGGATCTAGAGAGCTACACATATCTTTTGTCCTATGCAAAGAAGGGTTCAGAGGCTCTGTGCATGTAACCTATTGAGAAGATAATAAAG
>CBVK0101726791.1:0-11123 GCA_900067695.1 Picea abies | reverse complement strand
AGATAGGCTTCTTGGAAGTTCCCCTTCAAACTTGTTGTCTCTAGATCGCCTTAATGCACCTCTACGTCCTCAACCTAGCCTTTGTGCTCATATTTGTGCTAAAACCTAGCACCAGGAGCAACCACAAAATTGTGCAAACTATAGGATGGTTAGGGCGCCTAGCCCCTAACCGCCAAACCATTGGGCATGTGGCTTACCATATGACCGCACACACATACAAAAGGGGCCAAGGTAAAACATATGGTAACGCGCCAAGTGTCAAGCACGCAGGCTCCGAATACATTTGAAAAACACGCGCGGGTAGGTGGTTATATGGTGGTTATATGTGACCGGGGGCTGGGGCTTAGCTCCGGCCTGAACCGCACCCCAAATCGAAACAAATGAAATTCAAATAAATTTAAAACCATTCATATGTTAAAAACCATTGGTGGGCGCATCGATTGGGTGGCCATTCCCAAAGCTCTTCCCCTTGCCCGGAGGTCGTGGGGTCGAGTCCTGCTGACTACACAAGTTTTATCCATAGCCTAGGTGACACGTGGCGGCCTTTTCTTGGGCCACGTGTCACCAATCCATTCGCCACAAACATGCCACGTGTCGGATGCCAATTCATCCACATGATTTCCACCCAACACCTACCACGTGTCGTACGGCCCTGCCAACTCATCTTCTGCCACGTTTCGTATGGATCCGCCATGTCAACATCTGTACGGATTGTATGGATTGTACAGTCAGCACAATTTTTTTTGCCTATTTGATGATTTCAACAGAACGCGATATCTCACTCATCCGACGTCTGTTTGAACCCGAATGAGTTGCATTGAGTTCGTGACGATGAGGCCTATGCACCCGTTTGATTTGAAGAGATTCCGAGCACTTTGAATTTTGAGCAAAATTTGATCCCTTGGATCAATGTAAGAGGTAACAATACATGTATCTTCCTATGTAAAGTTTGTTTTGTCAGTACCTTCAAAGTGTATATGTAAGAAAGAATATTTTTAGATAGGTTGTAGTTTGTAAGTAATTGGTATGGTCATAGAAGTATTTGGTATTATTTATGGGATGAAGAGTTCTTGGAAGCATCAATAGTATTGACTCTTTTTGGAGACTTGCAACATGTATATTCCTCTTTTTGGAGACTTGCAACATGTATATTCCTCTTTTTGGAGACTTGCAACATGTATATTCCTCTCTAAGAAATCATAGATTCATCTTGGGGTCTCTCATCTCCTCTCATCTTTCAAAGAGTAGTGGTATTATAAGTAACGATGAATACAGGTCATCATATATATGTGGTAGTCATGTTCAAATATGGATTGATAAAGCTTGTGGCCATTCTTTCTAGCAGGATTGTCTCTCTCCCACCCACCTCCATGAGTTGCTTTCTATGATTGATTGTATGCTTATTTATTCTCATGATTATTATATGCTTGACTTATGTTTTTTGTATTACATAATTAAGCACAAGGGGAGATACCTTGATGATATGAGCAAGTGGTTTCACTGGTTGTACGATTTCACGTGATGTCACTAGGCACTCAACGTCTACAAGCTTTCAGGCCCCAAGTAAGTAGGTAGGTCATTTTTCTTTCTTGCATTTGCATTTTTTGTGTTCATCCTAGTGTAGTTTCATTTTCTTTCATATTTTTCTTCACATGGTTTTTTATTTGTATTTCTTCATAATTGTTTACTAAATTTTCTTGAAATCGTATTGCATTGTTAGTTAGAAGTTTTCTGAAAAATGCAAAATTTTATTTTTAATGGATAGTTTTATTTTTGAAGTTTTGATTATATGAATAAAGGGGTGAGTGTGCCACCCTTCGATATCCCAACATTTTTTTTTGAGTGTGTGTAGGCATAGGTATTACCAGGAGATGTTGAGGTTCTCATGTACTCTACGGCGAGCACATGTCTCCAAGTAGGAGCCATATGTTACCCCATATTCCAAGGGGTAACTAAGAAGATGATGTCTCGAGGCCCACAGGTTGAACACATGGAGTGCCAAGATCCACTTGAGTGAACATATCCCCTCCTCTTACCACACATCACCACTAATTGATACCAGCAGTGCCCACCACACCATATTGGCCCATAGAGGACAACATGTCTTGCTTCATGGTAATTTTCATTTTAATAATTGAAGAATTTGAACATGTTGAAAAGGGTCATTTCTTTATTTTGAAATATTTTTCTTGGAAATCATACCTTTTTCCTCATTTCACCTTGGTGGTTGACATGTTTTCCTAGTAAGTGGGCCACCCTAGGGAAAAAAAATTCTACTAGGGTGTCTCCTTGAAGGGTCATCATACCATTCCCATCCATACATAACACTTTCCATGCGTATCCCCCTCTTCTTCCTCATCTTTTGGATTTCCAGGCTTATTGACCCAAGAAGGGCTTGTACCTCATTTCATGGGAAGAAGGGACTAAAGGCCCAGAGGGGTTGTAGCGGGAAAAAGATAAGAGCCATAAAATTATCCTCTAGATTCTCTCCCTAAGGTCCTAAGAGAAATGAAACACTTCTCCACAAAAAATTCAAGGACCTGTAAAACGAAAAACTCATAATTAATAAATGTCTCGCTTGTTGAGAGAATGCATTTGCGGTGTATTTTACTTTCCTTGCACATGAAACTCAATGTATTCTTAGATTAAAGTGGAATTGTGGTTCTCCTTAATTTCCATTTCATTTAGAACTCAATGTTTTGGACCATAATCAATTAATGGAAAATAAAGGGCTTGGGAAAATATTTCACTACAAACGAGGATGCAACACACCCTCTACAAAGGCACCCATAAATGAGACAATATGACCCTTTGTATGTCAAGAAACCCCATGCCCAAAATTCATACCCCTATCCACCTCATACTCTTTTTCATGACTTATAGAGGGTCTTCTTGGGAAACACTCCTTGGCTTGGGGATCAATCTACCCAATAAGGCACTGTGACAACCCTTCCATACTTAAAAATTGGCAAGTTGTATAAGGTCTTTGAGAATTTGTTTAATTTGAAAAGGGGGATTTAATTCACATGTTTGGGTGGTTATTTTATTAAATATGGCTTACTTGGAATGATACATGTGACTTTTGGGCCCTTGGAGGGCATACTTGTTTGTCTTTGCAGGACCTTATCAGGTGCAAGATTTTCCATGGAAGGACTAGGTCACTTGGACCTTCATAGGGGCTTGAATCCCATAGGATGGATGATGCACCCCACTCATTGCACACTTGAGAAGATGAATGTTTCCTTTGAAGGAATTTGGACAACATGTGAGGATGACATTGTGGCCCCTTGCAACTGAGCGTTGTCCTTGGGAGGCCTAGGATGTCACACCCTGGCCCTTGACATCACCTTGGATGATGGGGTTTGATGGTTATAATGGTGATGTGATGTGGTTTGATGGAGGAAGATGTGTTACTTGTCACACTAGCACATGATGAGATTACACATGGCATTTGGAGGCCAAACGAGCTTCACATGGAGGCTCAACATCTCATCCTTAGCCCAACATCACCCTTTTAGGCCATGACGTCATCATCATTAGGTATTTGTTTTATGTAAATTTAAATTTTGCAAATTGTAAAAGAAAATAGAGGAGGTCGACCTCCTTATAACTTTTTGTTGACTTTTAAAAGTGGACAAATTCATTTTAGGTGACCTCATACAAATAGAGGTCACCTCACTTTCATTTTAGGATCATGTTTTAAGAATTACATAACATTCTTGGCTGAAATTTTCACCATACTTGGGAAATTCTATCTCTCTCTTCTTTGGTGCATTTTTGATGGAATACTTGTCTAATGGAGGAAAAATGCTAGAGCTATCTCTTAATGCTTGTTTCTTGGAATTTGTGGTGGAATATTCTTGATAAGTAATGGTTTTTCATGCTATCTCTTGGATTAGGTAAGAAATGTATGCAATTGTATATTTTTATTCTTGATTTCAAGGTTTATTTGCCAAAACCCTTGGAGGAGTAAAAAGACATACACCCTCCATCAATATATATCTTTGTTGTCATTTAAAATGGTATTTTGAAAAGGTTGCTACAAGGAGTAAAAGGGATTACACTTGTGTATATTTACCTTGCTAAGGTTTTTTTCTATAGGGAGTAAAAGGGATTACACCCCTAGAGAAGTAATAAAACCTAGCTCATAAACAGGAGACTCCATAACCCAATAGATAAGGCACTATTCTTTTTGCATTGGAGATTGAAAATTATTCTTTGGTAAACATGATATCAAGGATATTGAATTGTTCAAGTTTGGAAATTTATTTTCCATGATTTAAGATATATTGCGCCCTTAGGGCATCTTGATTATCCAATTCATATAGTTGTTGTAATATAATTTATGCTAAAGCCAATAGGGATGCATAAAAATCATCCTCTTTCACTCTTTTACTCACTATTCTACCGTTGAAATTCACTTGTAAACCTTGGTAATTATTCTACTGATTAATAGTTATTGTTTGGGTGTTTTACTTGTTGATTTTAGTGTATAGAATTTTTTGTTGTAGAAAAATTTGTATTCATCCATAAAGTTGTTACAAAATATTGATGATAACACTTAGTAACAACTCTCGAATTGCTATCAAAGTCTTGCTCTAATCATTGCAATTTTATCTACTTGTTGCTAGATTTATTTCCAACATCTTGCACTTGATTTTGATGGTATAATTTGAATCTATTATACTCTTTTTACTGTTGATATTTGTATTTCCATATTGCTTCAATTTGGGACAACAAGTTTTCTTGTTGAATCCCATTTGGTTTTGAGGCTTAAATATTCATAAATTGTCTTGTTCTGGGCAAGTTTAACATTGTTTTGCATGTACGTAACCTTGACAACCTTCATTAGATCACAATACTCTCTCTCAAGCCTCATTTCCATGATTGAACTTAACCTATAGGGGCATATTCTAGTCATTTTCCACTTTCCATCATGATCCCCCTAGGTCACCCGAAAATCCCCCGTTGTGTTGGACTTGTCCTTCACTAGAATGAGGGGGACATCTATTAGGTTGGGTTTTGCACAAACTACATATTGAGCGATAACATTTTTGGCACCATTGTCAGGGAGGATTTTGAATCCTTTATGACCCACAATGACACTTGAAAAATGTATCCCAAATCCTTTACCCATAGCTTTCCAGGTGACTCCATTGAGGGAAGTTCCCTTTTCCATTTTTGATGAACTTCATACAAGATTATCTTACGACTCAATTGAGGGAAGATACCATCTCCATATTTGATGAGCCTTGAGCTCACTTGGCGACTCCAGTAAGGTGTCATTTCAGACAATGGAATTATGGCACCATGGGATGAACCCTTGCCTAGAACTTACCATGTCTCGAGGACATTTTAGAGATGGAAGAGAAAAAATTTGTTGATGAAGCTATTAAGCATACGACGAATATTATAAAGGAATTATCCCAAGAATATATTGAATAAAAACTTGATGAAGAACATCTTACTAAAGAGAAATTCCCTATAAATGAAGAGATGCTTAAAGAACAAGTTTGTGAAGAAAATTACTAAGAAGACCCTGATGAATTTTCTCAGACTGAAGACCAAGATGAGACATTGGTGTCCATTGAGGAAGATGAAGTTGTCAAGCCTTGCAAGGAAACAATCGGTTCCATTGATACATGTAAATTCATGGAGAAACCCTCAAATATATTTGATCAACATATTGATGCCATTTACGACATCGAGGGTAGTTTTAAAATGAAGAGCATTAAGTTTTCTTCTTCATAGAACTAGTTTTCATACTTGGATGATCCATGTATTTGGAAACCTGATGATGATATGAATGGAAATGGGTCTCATCCATCCTCATATAACTTGTCACAATATACTCATGATTTTTAGTCATACCTTGGGGCTTGTGATGCACATCCTTTTCAGCACTCAAATTTGTTATATGATTTTCAATCACCTTTGTGCTCATATTTTGGTGGAGATAAGACCATGCTCAACTTAGAACAATCACAGATTCACACTGTAAAGTAGCAATTTTTTTATCTTTGGGGTTGTTGCAGGGATGCATATACAAAGAAGAAACAATTTTTGAGTGTAAAGAAAGATTCTTTCTCTAGACCTGGGGTTGTCCCTTATCTCATTTTTTCATCTCTCAGAAATCATAGATTCCTCCTGGGATCTCTCATATCCTCTTGGATTTCAAGGGGAAGTGGCATTGTAAGTAACGATGAAGACAAGCCATCGTTTATATGCAGTAGTCATATTCAAAGATGGATTGATCAAGCTTGTGGCCATTCTTTCTAGCATGATTGTCTCCCTCCCACCCGCCTCCATGAGTTTATTTCTATGATTGATTGCATGTTTATTTATTCTCATGATTATTATATGATCGACTTATGTTTGTTGTATTGCATAATTAAGCACAGGGGGAGATACCATGATGAGATGAGAAAGTGGTTTCATTGGTTGTAGGATTTCACTTGACGTCACTAGGCACTCAACGTCTATGACATTTCAAGCCCCAGGTAATTAGGTAGGTCATTTTTATTTCTTACATTTGCATTTCGTGCATTCATCCTAGTGTAGTTGCATTTGCTTTCATATTTTTCTTTACATGTTGCTTTATTTTCATTTCTACATAGTTGTTTAGCAAATTTTATTGAAATCGTATTACATTGCTAGTTAGATGTTATTTGAAAAATGAAAAATTTTATTTTTAATGGATAGTTGGATTTTTGAAGTTTTGAAGTTTTGATTATATGAATAAAGGGTGATTGTGCCACCCTTCGATATCCCAACATGTTTTTTTAAGTGTGTGTAGGAGTATGTCCTACCAAGAGATGTTGAGATTCTCATGTACTCTACGACGAGCACATGTCCCCTAATGGGAGCCAAATGTTACCCCCCATTCCCAGGGGTAATTAAGGAGATGATGACTTGAGGCTCACAGGTTGAATACATGGAGTGTCGAGATCCATTTGAGCGAACATAGCCCATCCTCTTACTACACATCACCATTGATAGAAAATAGTAGTGTCCACCACACTAGCTTGGCCCACAGAGGACAATAAGTCTTGCTTCATGAGGTAACAAGTTTGATCTCACGGTAAGTGTCATTTCAATAATTGAAGCATTTGAACATGTTGCAAAGGGCCCTCTCTTGGTTTTGAAAACGTTTTCTTGTAAATTATACCTTTTTCCTCATTTCATCTTGGTGGTTGACATGTTTTCCTAGTAAGTGGGTCATCCTTGGGAAAAGGGTTGATACTAGGGCTTATTGACACAAGAAGGGCTTGCACCTCATTTCATGGACAGAAGGGGATAAAAGCCTAGAGGGTTTGCAGATGGAAAAAAATAAGAGCCATAAAATTATCCTCTAGATACTCTCCCTAAGGTCCTAAGAGAAATG
Organism: Picea abies; assembly: GCA_900067695.1. NCBI lineage: Eukaryota > Viridiplantae > Streptophyta > Pinopsida > Pinales > Pinaceae > Picea > Picea abies. The sequence continues at coordinate 3,739 of CBVK0101726791.1, read as the reverse complement.
AAATACTTCTCCACAAAAAATTCCAGGGCCTGAAGAAATAAAAACACATAATTAATAAATGTCCCGCTTGTCAAGGGAATGCAGTTGTGGTGTCTTTTAATTTCCTTGCACATGACACTCAATTTGTTATTATTTTCCAGTGGCATTACAAAGCTCCTTACTTTCCATTTCATGTAGCACTCAATGTTTTGGACCATAATCAACTAATGGCAATTAAATATCTTGGAAAAATGTTGCATTTCAAATGAGGATGCATCACACCTACCAGACATACTCAAATGTTGAAATCAATCTCTAAGGGTTGACGTTAATCTACAATATCACTCTCCAAGGGATGAAATCAATGAAAACCAGCTATCCAAACCAATTGTCTATCAATCTAAACTAATTGTCCAACATAAATAATGCATACCTTCTTTCATATTGAAAGTAAAACAAAAATCATAACTTCTAGATGAATGAAAAAACACTAAGAACACATGATCAAATAAATGTTGGACCTTCCTTGATCAGTTATGACACCCATAGTACCACACCATGAGATGAAGGTTTAACTGTTCAATCCCAATTCAAGAATATCTTGATAGACTTCACTGACAAGTATTTGTGTTTGCAAGTTCACGAGTAAGAGAGTTCATGGGTTGTCATGAAAGTAACCAATCCACCCACAAACTACATTGATATGCTATGACCAAAGCTCCATAATTATCTCTCAATAAAGAATATTTTAATCAGATAGACCAATGAATAAAGATGCAATATCTCTCTCTCTTTTATTTTCAAAATTTCTAGTTTTCATAATCTTTTAATAGTGACAAAGAGCTACTGATCCAGATTATTTTGAGAAAAAAATGAAGATAGTAATATAGCAGAGATATAACAAGGAAATACAAAGAGATATTGCAAGAAACACCGAAATATAGTGAAACCCAACTTCTATTAATGAATAAGAGAGAAAAACAGTGTAGAACACAAACTGAAAGAATGGGGTAGATTATCTCTAAAAAGAAAGAGATGTTGGCTACGCTTCATTTGCAACAAGTATTACATCACACTCCATTGCATGCTTAAAAGGCCTCTTTCACCTCAATTATATATAAGAGAGTGAGAGGAGAACAATTCCCATGATGCATGTGGGATAAATTGGTATAAGTTTATAAAATGTCGTAGGCATGTAAAACACTAGGATGGTATAAGTTTATAAAATGTCGTAGGCATGTAAAACACTAGGACTTCCCAGGAGATCACCCATCCCAATACTACTCTAGCATGAGTGCGCTTAACTATGGAGTTCTAATAGGATCTGCTACATTAATGCTATGTTGTAGGAATGTACATAATACCACTAGGAAATCATTACATGATCTATGTAAGTAACAAATGAATATGGCATTACATTCTATCACCCTTCAAAAGGGTGAATATCATGGTTTATCAAAATCATAGGCTTGAAATATTGATTCAATGAAAAAGGTGGATGGCCACTGAGATCCACCTAGATCATTCCTCCCCCCTTAGGAAGAAATGGTCCCCATCGCTTCAAGTTCCCTCAGGAGATGTGGAAACTTCTGTTGAATCTGAACCTTGGTGAGTCTCTTTCCTTGTTGAAGTAGATGTATTGCTTGTACTTTTCTTGTGGAAGGATGTCATGAACTCATTGGAGGTGTTGGATCTGTTCAATAGATCTGGCTATAGGATATGTGGCGTTTGAGTGTGGGAGGACTCTATCAGTGAAGATGTAGCAAGAAGAGCTATATCAATGGGGGCTAATGGTTGGAACACCAAATCACACTTGAAAATGGTCGTGGAAAATAGATCTATGTTGAACATATGGAAGACTCTCATTCTCTTTGTGCTCTTCTACAATATTTTCGACCTTCTTCTGCTAGATAAAAACATCTTGGGCTAAGGTTGTAGTGGTCATAATGACCTTCTATTCACCGTCTGACTGGATCATGAAGAGGGAAAAATGTGTGGTCCAAAATACTACTTTGTGGCATTGTTTTTCCAAGATAAATGAAGTGGCATTAGTCAAAGATACCGCTAGTACCCTATAGAGATGACATCCCAGAGTAATAATGACACTACGGGGTCGAGACTCGTAGATAACATGATGTTTCCACATATATGGTTGTCCTAAAATAAAATCACAAACTTCAAGAAGGGAAACATCACACACTATGTCATCCTTGAAAGGATTGATGCCATAGGAAAGGTGACACTTCTAGTTGAAACAGATGTATCGTCCCTGACTAAACCATCTGATGGTGTATGGTTGGGAGTGTGGCATTGTTGGTAGCTTCAATATCTTGACAAAATCAACTGATATCATGTTCTTTTGACTCTTGTTTTCAACAATGACATGCAATGGGGTCCCCTTTACCCACATCTGCGAATGGAAGAGGTGCTCCCCCTCCTCAATATCCTCTAGTTCTTCTAGTTGTATTGTTTTGGCTACAATGGTAGTAATGGGTTCTGCATCAATGATTTGTTTCCCTTTATTTTTCTCTGAATCAAATTATGAGCCAGGTTCTGTTATTTTTCTTTGAACTCAACCACCAATGATTGTTTCAAGTTACATTCATCGGTGTTGTGCTAGAGGAGTTTGTGGAACTCACACCACTTTCCGATGTCTTTCTTAAACTTCCCATTACCCTTCTTTTCCTAGGTCTTGCACTAGCGCTCTTGAGGTTGGCCTTCCTTGTTGATATGTCCTTCATTCTGTGACTTAGCATTGTTTTTTCCATGATTATGTTGTGGCATATTTTCAAACCCGAACTCTCACTTACTCCACTACTTGAATTTCTGCTCGATTTTGACTACATGTAGATAAGAAACTCCCAGTGAGAAGATGTCCAAGAAATCCATCTCTATTTGGATGTACCTATGTATACCACTGCATTACTTCAATACCAACTTTCACTTGGAGTCTTTGTTTCCCAACTTTGAGTGCAAGGTATGAAATATGTTAGTGTACTCTGACATCGTCTAGTCTCTTTTCTGACATAGAGTCATCCATATTATGTACTGGTCATCATAGTTTTCGACAGGGTAGAACTCCTCCTTTAAGGCATCTACAAAGGCCACCCAAGTGGGTTCTCTTCCAAATGGTGTAGATTCACTCACGTTGTACCTCTTCCAGTAACCTTCCCACCAAGCTCTGACATGGGGAATGGATTTAAGGAGTATGAAGGTTATGTTTTCACCGTCAGAATTTTTTTGGACAGAGTAATAACCTTCTAGTAGATTCAACCATCTTTCTAGAGAATTTGCATCTATATCGCCTTCAAATAAAGGGATATCAAAATTGACTTGTACCTTGAAGGGTGTTGCACCTCGAAAATGGATTATTTTCAAGGATGTCTCAACCACTACCATCAGTAGTCTCTGAAGGATATGAGTGAAGTTGTCCATCATATCATTCCTCTATCACATGAGGGATTCCTTAAGAAACATTTTGAAAGGATCTCCTGCTCTGTCATATCCATTGTATTCTATCATGGGAGGTTTCTTGGGCTAGCAAGAGAAGTTATACTCAAGTGAAACTAGCTTGAGACCCAAATCTCTATACCCTGACCTTGTCAGGGACCTGATCTGAGAAACAACAAGGATAATATTGTTCTAATACCATTGATCCATATTATTTTGAGAACGACATGAAGACAGAAATATAGTAGAGGTATAACAAAGAAATACACAAAGATATTGCAAGAAACACAGAAATATAGTGAAACCCAAC
>CBVK0101726788.1:0-13755 GCA_900067695.1 Picea abies | reverse complement strand
TTCTGAGGTTTTTCTATGCTATATTGATATTTGGTTCTTAACATATTGCATCATTTTCAAAGGAAATCTAAAAAGGAGAAAGGAGATGGTTCCTGTCTATCCTGAACCTTGTTTGGAAATGTTTTGGGAGCTAGAATATCTACCTCCCTACTCCGCTCATCATTTTCAACAACCAAAAGAAGACTTCCATCCACACTCTAGCTACACAGGATACTAGAGGTCTAAGTGGAGCAAGGAGTGCACATCCTCGAACCTAGAGAATCATGGATTCAAGAAAAACCAGGCATGTTCATCGACAACAACAGAGGCATGGGGAACATTTGCAAAAAACTGATACTTCAATGAGAACCCTCTAAGAGTTGGTCCATAAATTGAAGGCACGATAGAAAGATCAATTTCAAAAGATAATGGACATGCTTGAAGAGCATGGGGAAAAAATCACAGGTATTGAAATGGATTGATACAAACTAAAGAAAGTTGTTGGTTACATAAGTGAGGAATACACTTCAGATACCAAGGCTTCACAATCAACAAGACATGAATATGATAGAGAGAAAGAATAATACATTGGACAATAAAACAAAGAAAATGAAGAAACAATCTAGAATGACAATTAACCTGGAGTTGACAATGTTATAATCCTTACTATGACACCTAGGTATCTTGTTATCTATTGATTTCCTTACTACAAATCATAATAGTAGCTCAAAAAACAAAAATACACTAATGGAATATTCAACTCAATAAATATAGTGGAAACAAAATTGGAAACCAAAAATCCCATGCACAAGACACATTTATTCTTCCCATCAACTAAGCTTATCATTCAAATAAATTCAAATCTTACAATGGGTCCCTTACTGGGAAAATGGCCCAAATATAAAAGAGGCAAAGTACGTCAAAACCTGATTGTTTGATATGCTACCAAAGCCTATTGTATGATCATGTATGGAAAAAACACGATTGTTATGCTTATACATGCATTGTCTATGATATCTACGTGACTGTAACATAGAAACTTGCATTGATTGCACAACTTGTTCTAGAATACATGCATTATCTGCGGCAACTGATCCTTCTGTTGTAAAATTGTTCTCTCTCTTCCTCTGACCTAGATATCTAGATGGAATTCCTTCTCCACCTATCCAATATCTCTTTGAATCATAGTCCTTCATGATCTAATACTCTTTGTGTCAAATCAATCCCTCTCAATCAATCTATCAAATGTCAAGTGTCTTCCTCCTTCACCCTAGCCTTTCTTTTATAAGATTGAGCTATGACTTAGCCCTAATCTCTAAAGTGATTGATGGTTGAGATTGCTTCTCATCTCACTTGAGATCAACAACCATTATTTAATTCACTAATGCTAATTAATGCATTTCCTTAAATAAAACTCAACTTACTAATTAAAAGCACGTTACTTTAATAATTCCTTTAATTAAAGTAAAGTCAAGGATATAATGCTTTCGACGATTTTCACACGTCTAGGCACATAGACCTATGTGTAAATACTTGTTTTATGATACCATGCATCAACAAACACTTGATACCAAAGTTTCTTATGTATCACAAATCTATTTTTATTTTTAATGTCTCTTACATACTTTATACTATCCATGTTAGAAGTTTTACAGCTAAACAAAGAAGGAAAGGATTAGAAACTAGAGGAGAAAACATGAGAAGGCTATTGAGAAACTATTTTGTAAAAACATACCTAATTTTTTGTAACTTCTTGCCAATTATGACCACCTGTTGGAGCACAACATTTTGGGTAAGTTTTGGGAGTCACGCAGGAGAAAACTGTGCAACAAGTCAACAAAGGAGCAATGTGCACGAAAGTAAATTAGCGCATTTTCAAGAGCCATCACGTGGAAGGCGGAATTTAGGTAAGATTTTTGGGACATTTTTTCCACATTATAATGGGATAAGCCCCAATGCATATGTATAAATATGTATGGGTTTTGGGTAGAATAAAAATATTAGAGTTGGAGAGTTTTGGCAAGAGAATTATGAGTGAGTTGAGTTAGTTTTTGGCAATGAATAGTGTTTTTCTAGTTGATGAGGATGAGATGAGTTGAATATCACTCAAGAGGTATGCATGCACTGCATCATAGAACGGCTTGGGAAGGTTTGGATTTTAACTGAAGATTATCGTATGAGCACAGTGTGCACCAATTGTAGGAACTGGAGATAAATGAATAATATAAGAAGCCAAAAATTGTGGACATAACCCAGTTTGGGGTGAACCATGTTAAATATTTGTGTCTTGTTGTGTTTGTTGTCATGATGTGTTCATTTATTATGTTTATTTCACATGTGTAGTAGATTCTTAATATGAATATAATGGTTCTACGCACTTGTTGAATGGTTAAGTAACATGAATTTATCATATGTTATTATGTTGTTATGAGTTCGTGCACAGGGTATATGAATGAATGTTAAGTAAATAGTAAGGATGAATTCCTCATATTCCCCCATGAATGTGGAAACCTGGTACCTGTAGTCCCCATAGGTACCTTGGGTGAGACTTCACTGACTTTCGGGTGATGCCAAAAGGGTCGATATCTTGGGATTTTTTGGTGATTTAATGTTGAACCTAGGGTCTTCCCACTGCGTGCCAACAAATGTTTATGTTTTAGGGACCGAGATTTATGATTGAGGGGGATGTGGAGGAATACTAAGGAGGATATTAGAACATGGTTGGATGCGAAGGATATCAATTTTACTGTATATTGGAGTAAGAATCCATGGATCAACGCAAAGAAATGGCTACAAAGGTATGTGTTTACAGATTTGCATGAAATTTTCTTTGCTAAATTTTTCGAATATTTTAGCAGAGTGAATCCAAAGATTAATTGAACGGATCAGAAGATATCGTACTGGTGTTTCAAGAAATTGGATTCCTGAGTTAATCAGGCAAGTCAATTCCATAAGAAATCAGGTATCACGCGCGATAGATTTCTAGTTGGAAAGTGTGTTGGGAGGCTACATTACTGAATTTTCCATAGATTGTACTCGGTCGTATAGCATCATTGAAACAGAATTTTGTAAGGGACCATGTGGAAGATACAATAATTCATTTTCTACTTGGATTAAGATGTTATTGTGTGATAAGGGAGTTAGGAAAATGTAATCTAATTGTTGAGTGCCTTCGCACACATAAGGGAATTGGGGGATGACCAAGGGATGTTCTGAGCGTAAAGAGGGATGAAGAGAATGACTAAAGAATAGATGGGATGAGGATGTTGAGAGAAGAAGAGTGTGCGAAGAACAAAGAGATTGGAGTATTACATAGTGTTAAGAGATTTAGACTAAATAAGAAGAGGACGGTATTTGAGAGAGAGGGGAAGCACAAGGAGATCGAGGAAAGAGACATTAGTGTGATACTCCAGATTGAAGGAAGTCTACACACAGAAGAAAATATCCATCACCTTAGTTGAGTAGAAGAAGATCCCACTCAAATCAAACTCTGCGTCGAACCCACGACCTCGTGTGCATCGCCAAGAACTGAGGTAAGATCTAAAGATTTGTCAATTATAGTTAGTGAAGGAAGTAAAGATAGTAGAAAAAGTAGTCAAAGTAGTGGAAGTAGTACGTCAAGTCAGAATCAGTTAATGTTATTAGGAAATAATATAGTGTTAAAAATGATGGCAGGAATAGATCCTACTCTAAGAATGCTTGTCTTCCATGGAATGGGCATAGAAGAACCATAACAACATTTTTTCATTTGTGAGACAATATGGACTGTGAAGAACACCCAAGATGTTGATGCAAATATTTCACAATTGGCAATGACATTTAGAGATTGTGCATTATTATGGTACATGAAATATCATACTACGACACCTACAGGACATTCTAGAACCTTGGTAGAGGTATTTCAATCTCTATTGAAAGAGTTCCAAAAGCCTAAATCCCAGTCGCAGTGCATAAAAAAGATAAAGGAGATCAAACATATAGTAAATGAATCAGTGTGGGACTATGATCAAAGATTTAAGATACTAAAGGATCGATTGACATTCCAAATTCTAGATGAACAACACAAAGAGTGGTTTATTGCAGGAATGTTGCCTCATATACACAGCCCTTTGACGCAGCAGAATATCATGTCACAGTCAGAAGCCTTAGAAATTTCATTGAAGTTAGAAGCATCCTCAGTAGGATAAAATGGTGTGGGGATGGATCAATTGCAGTCGCATCTAGAAGTGATGACTATTCAGTTGTAGGATCTTGTGAAAAGAAAAGAAAAGCACGAGGAGGTATGGTGCACCACATGTAGAATAAAAGGTCACCATAAGAATGAATGTCTAGCTTTTCAATAGTATTTGAATACAAGAGATCTGAATCCATTGGGGTTATGGTGTGAGATTTGTAAAATGGTGGGTCACCACCCTCATAATTTCATGTTGATGCAAAAGTATTAGAGTATTGCGAGAAATTTATTTTGTAACTTTTGCAAGTCTGTCGGACATGAAGAGAATTATTGTCGCACATTTTATTCAATGAGAGAGCACACTGTAGACGCATATAGAGTCCAAGAAGAAGAATCTAACAGAGGAGAACCACAATATAATACTCCATGAGGTTATAATCAAACATGAAGAGGAGGGTTCAAAGGTTGTGGAAGAGGAGGATTCGACAACGGTATAGGACCTATTATATGCTATAACTGTAATCATTCAGCATATTTAGTGTGAGACTGCTCGAATCACTGCACGAGATGTACATACTGCAAGGCACTAGACCATGCGATGGAGGATTATCCATGGTTGATTGCAAAATGACAAGAAAAGAGAAACAAAAATGTACAGATAATAGCAAAAGAGGCATGCGACGAACAACCTAATATATCAATGGTTACGCATAGAGGAACCAAAACCAGAACCGATGCGACGGATCAAGGAAATAGGATCCACCAATGGGTAAGGAAATAAACAGAGCCTCAACCAGTTTTTGACCCTATAAAGGAGAAAGAGACCTATATGCAAGAAATAAAGGAAGTAATAGGAGAAAATTGGATAACATCAACTTTGACCGTGCCACCCGTATATGAAAAGCCACAAATATATGATATTCCAATAGTCTATGACTATTTGGAAAGGCAAGTTGATAAGGTAAGGACTTTGAATAATTTTATAAAAAAAAAATTAGAGTTAATGAAATATGATTCTACTTTGAGTATGTTGCGCAGAATGATTTGTTGTTGTGAAAAAGAGAAAGAGCTACCTATCACATATAGAGAATTCAACCAGGTACACCATAAGAAGAGAAAAAATAGGGAGTTTCGAATAAATGCATAGATAGGAAACTATGGCATGGAAAATATTATTCTAGATATAGGCTCTGATGTAAATGTCATCATGAGAGATAGACTTGGGAGATGATGGTCTAGTCGAACTTGATTTGGTCATACATTCAGTTAAGGTTAGCGAAGCAACATAAGATTGTCCCAATTGGAAGGTTGATATGGGTAAGTGTTATCATTAATGGAGTGCGCAGCATGGCCGATTTTGAAGTGATTGAGATAGTAAATGGAAGCACCCATTACCCAACACTCCTTGGAATTGATTGGGCCTTCGACAACTAGACTATCATTGACCTGAAGAAAAGACAGATGATATTTCAAGTGGAAGAATTGAAGGTTTTTGCGTTGTTGGATCTTACTGAAGGAAGAAGATATGTAGAACTAGTAAAGGGAAAAGGACTCGACTCGACAATATGTATAACATGACTGCATGGATGGAAAATTATGTGAACCCTATAGCCGATGGTGTACTTAGCTAGAGAATGTTTGGTCATGTGTGTCAGATTCAGAAGAAGCTTTGGAGAATTGGCAGTAGAGATTGCATGAAGTGTCCACGAGGAATGGATTAGATCTAAGGTATGTGATCCTCCAAGGTATGACAGACTAACAAATGTAGCTTATTTTATAAGAGAATTTTAATTTCAAATACTAGATCAATAAATATTATTAGCATTATATATCACACTGAAAGAGACCCCGAAAAGATGGTGGGTAACACATATGGATGGAATAAGATATTGGCAACAGTGTAGAAGACTACTATAGGTCAGGTTCATGAAAGAGAATGAAGATAATATGAAAAAGTATACAGGACTGAGTTGCCTGATGGAGCATGTTAGACGGTGTATTATAACATGGAATAAATTACCCAGGCAAGAATGGACACATTTTTTTGTACACACCTTGGAAACAATCCCGAAGAATTGGTACTTGGAACTAGAAGTGCGTAGAGAAACTACATATTGGGAATAATTAACATAGAATTTCAAGGTAACTTTTAGTTTTGAAAGCGATGCTCCTTTAATTGGCCCAGCTTTGTAGGTCATCAAGAACAAGATTTCTTCACCAGAATACTCAATAGAACTATTACTTGTGTGTAGCACGCATAGATATACTGCGATTTGTATACGTTTTTCACTATTATAATGTTGTTGAAGAAGACCAAGAGAAAGACAAAGATCCCATAAATGTGCAAATACTAGAAATTGAAGGAGAGCACACAATAGAAGGACCACAACTTGAATTGATTGTATATTTAAAACCATTGAGAACGCACAGAGTAAATATTGGTACAGAAGAGAAGCCCGAATTTGCGAACATAGGAGACTATTACAATGATGAGACTATGGAGGAGATAGCAGACTTACTGTGTGATTATTAGGATCTTTTTCCGACTACTTTTTCAGATATGAAAGGGATCGTTGGGGAGTTAGGAGAGATGAATATTCCATTGAAGATAGATGCAAATCTAGTGAAGCAGAGTCCATACAGATTGAATCTAGTATACAAGAAGAAGGTGAAAGCGGATATAGATAGGATGTTATAAGCTGGAATTATTGAACCCATCACAGAATCAGAGTGGATTAGTCCAATGGTGGTTCAGCATGAGAAGATAGGAGGGATCAGAATATGTGTAGATCTGAGGAAGTTAAAATATGTTTTTTTACATGATCCATTCTAACACCATTTACAGATGAAGTGCTAGAGAATGTAGGAGGGAAAGAATCTTATTCATTCATAGATGGATTTTAAGGGTATCATCAGATAAAGATTGTGCAGGAAGATAGATATAAGACCACATTTGCGATAGAATGGGGGTGTTACCAATACAAAGTTATGCCTTTTGGATTAAATAATGCACCTGCAGTATTCTCTAGAGTGGTTGTACCACCTTTTAAAGGGTTCATCCATAAGTTTTTAGAAGTATACTTACATGATTGGATGATGTTTATCTTGTTGAAAGATCATTTAGATTTTGTACTTAATGTTGGATAGGTGTCAATAGTATCAGATATCTTTGAATTTAAAAAAATACATTTTTTGTGCATCATTTGGAATCTTACTAGGCCATGTAGTGTGTAAGCAAGGAGTATTGGTGGATCTCACAAAGGTCGTTGTGATTATTGATTTACCATCACCAACTTTAGTGTGACAATTATGAGCAATGTTAGGACATACATGATATGACAAGAAGTTCATTAAAGGATATGCACATATTAAAACTCCAATCGAAATATTGTTAAAGAAGGAGAATAAGTTTCAATGGAGTGAGGAATGCCAAGAAGGTTTAGATACTTTGAAACAAAAATTGGTTACCACACCGATTTTGATATTTCCTGATTGGAAGAAGGAGTTTCATGCTCATGTGGATGTGTCATCTATAGATTTAGGAGCAGTGTTAGATTAGCTTGGAGAAGGATATATATATCATCCCATTGGATTTGCAAGAAGGAATTTGTCAACTACAGAACATAACTATACTACGATAGAACGTAAAGGATTAGAAATGGTGTATGAATTATAGAAGTTCAAAGATTACTTGTTAGGTTCAGACTTTAAGATGTACACAGACCATTCTACGCTAAGATATTTGGTCAAAAAGTCAGTGTTTGGGGGGAGAATATGCATATGGCTATTATTGTTTCAGGAATATGACTTTCAGGTAATTGTGAAACCATGGAAATTCAATTCAATGACGGATCACTTATCATGCATACTATCAGGAGAAGACACAATAAAATTGGATGACATATTACCGAATGCACACTTATTTTTAGTATAAATGGTTGATGACTATTTTTCAGACAAGGTTCAATTCTTAAGTACAGGAATAACCCCACTTGAGTTCACAACTGTACAGAAGAAGAAATTAATAGTGAAGGTCGTAGACTATCAAATTATAGCAGGAAATATGTACAAGTTAGGTGCAGATGGAATTCTACGAATATTTGTATTAGAACATGAAATACATATGATATTGTCAGAGGCGCATGAAGGGGTTGCAGGAGTTCACTATGTAGGAAAAGAAACAACTCGAAAGATTTTGAATGCAGGATTATGATGGACTACCCTCCATAAGGATGCAAAGGAATTTTGTAAGACTTGTGATGTTTGCCAAAGAATTGAGAAGCCTTATAGGAGAGATGAAATGCCCTTAGTACCACAAGTGAAATTACAAGATTTTGATAAATGGGTAGTGTACTTTTTTGGGTCGATCTATCCACCAACGAAGAGATTAGGATCCAAATATATCATTACTATGACAGATAATTTAATAGGATGGTATGAAGCGGAGTCGATCGGAGATTGCAGCACAGAGACAAATGCATGATTTTTGTTTGAAAATGTGGTGACAAGGTTTGGATGCCCCAAAATACTTATGAGCGATCAGGGAACTCATTTTGTGAATAAGACGATTACAACATTAACAGAGGAGTTTTAGATTCATCATCAAAAGAGCACACTGTACCTACTACCATCCTCAGGAAAATGACATAGTGGAAGCATTCAAAAAGATTCTAGAACATGCATTAACGAAGGTTTTTAATGTAAGTTGAGACAACTGGGGCTTGAGAATACCAACATTGTTATGGGCATATCTAAATACAAGCAAGAAGTTGAGAGGACAGACTCCATTTAGATTGATGTATGGTCAATAAGTTGTGATGCATATGGAGTTTATTGTACTGAGTCTGCACATTGTTGTGTTGGCAAAGCTTACATATTGTGGTGCAATGGAGAAGAGATTGTCAGAACTAGTAGAACTCGAAGAAGACCTATTTGTCATAGGTTTCCATTAACAAGTGCAGAAAGCATGCGAGAAAGCATGGCATGACATGCACATTGAATAAAAGAAGTTTTAGACAAGAGACTTAGTATTACTTTATGACAACAAGTTTTTGCAGCACTTAGGGAAGTTCAATATGAATTGGTTAGGACCATATGTGATTAGGTTTGCGACTGATTCAGGCATTGTTCAGTTGTAGAAACTGAATGGAGAAGTTGTGGAAGGACTGGTTAATGGTATTCGGTTTAAAAAATATAGGGACAGTCGTGCTTCCACGCACTAGTCTCAGTGCAAAATATGTGTATCATAGTACTTGTATTATAGTGTATTATAGAAGAAAATAAGAAAATAAATAAAATAATTTGAAGGTTGGAGGTATGCATAAAGAGATAAACCAGAAAATGACACAGTCAAGAAACAGGAAGGTGAACTGCGTAGAAAGGAGAAAGAGAGTATGAAGAAATAAGGTAAGGTTGGAGATCCGCATAGAAGATGGTTGAAGTAATTAAAGATCAAACTTGAAGGGACAAGCATTAAAGAGAGATCATAACAATGAAGTAATGGAGATGCATAATAATTAATGAAAAGTGTCACCAAGTTTGTGATAGACTGGCAGGATCTAGACCATGAACCACAGAATTAGCTGAATTTATTACAAAGTATGGAAAGAATTGAATGTGAACTACGAGTTGGATTAGACTACATGTTTGGGCACGAAGAATAAAAACAACTAGCGACAAGTGATAAAATCAGTTGAAGGGTCGACAGAAAGAAATTATTATCATTCAAATTTTGAAAGAGAGTAATGAGAGAAGAGAGCCAAGTGAACAAAGACAGAGCCAAATAAGTTAGTTTCCAAGCGAGAAGTTGCAGAGAGAAATTGTGCCATTGAAGACAGGAGAAGCTTCGTCACAGCCAAAGAAATAGTGCACTGAGAAAACATCGATACCTGTGACCAAGGAAACACTGGGAGCATCGGTGTCAGGGTCAAAATTGGTTAACTACCCAAGGTATTATGTATCACTAAGGTAGCCGACAATAAAGCAGGTGAATTTACATAAAGAGCTGAAGTATGAACTCATAGAACCTGAAATTCCACAAGGTGTGATCATTGAGGAATATATGCTTGACGATGTAGGGAGCCTAAGGTATGCAAACCACAATATGAAAGATATGAATAAGTTTCCAAAATTGGCTCCAAAAAAGTACAGAAGTGTAAGACTCACCCTAGATTCACAAGCAATCATAGTAGAGCCACAAGAATGGGCAGCGGGACTCGAAAAGACAGGTATTCTGAACTTTTTTTATATTTTGCATTTTGGCAGGAGTGCGAAGATAAATATTTGTGTGAACTTATTACTTAGTTGTGTGCACAAAGGATTTCTATGGTTAAATAGATAGGTATCCATAGACAAAAAATTTATTGTGCGGATAACTAGGTTTCCATCAAAAGGGGAAGACCCATCACTATTATTCACAGACAAGACAAAGGAGAAGGAATTGGTAGAAAGAATGAAGAAAAAGTATGACACATTTAGAGGTTTTCATGGTTTGGATGTTGCAAGCATCAACGATGGTACAATTTGGTTCACGACGCAAATACTGGAATGCAAGTTGTTGAGAAAATGTCGCAAGTATCTGGTACCAGCAGGTGTGATAGTGATAGCTGAGAAGTGTGTCACAATAGTTTAGATGAGCTAGGAAATATTTATGTTGAATGAGTTCTTGATATGATCCGAAAATCCTTAGATACCACTTCTCCCTTTACATATATACTTGCAGCATCTAACTTGATTCATAATTAATTTACTGGTCGTATTGGGGTGGTTTGCATAATTTTGATGATGTGATTTTTAACCAAAAACTCATAAAATGAAGATTAGCTTTGCTTTATGATGGTGAGATGACACAACTGAAAATAAAAGAACTCAAATTACATACTTTTGTTTCATCTTTAAGTTCACTTCAATCCAATGAAAACTGCTTTCTCCATCTCAAAAACCAAAATCACATATAAAATGACTTACATATGCCAATTTAATGGATTCTCTTTAATCCCATTACTCAAGACAAGAAAATAACTTCACCATTGAAATCATTGCGAAATTATGAGAATTTTGACTATAAAGTCAACCAATTTCCAAATGGGTTCAATTACACCCTCTTTGGCATGCAAAACAATGCATTAAATGCCCATTAGTGACAAATTGAGAAAAAAGTTTTGCAAATGACCTCAAATCACAAAATAGAGCTCATATTTATGACCCTTGCGAAAAATCATGCAAAATTGATATAAAATACTTGAAATTTTTTCAAAGTACCATTTGGCATGTTTTACAGTGTAATAGAAAACTTGGCTTGCACTTGCACATACTTCAATGCAAGCATACTACCTCGGGATTCGTTTCCTTTATCAAACTTCATGCACCTCAAGATCTGTTCATAGGGATGTTTGTTGGTCTCAAAATTCATGCCCTTAAATAGGCCCAGTCGGCCAACCTCCACGCGAAATTAGTGCTAACTTAATGCTAAATTCAGAGGTATTTGCATAACAAACAAATTGTTTGGTGGATTGGTTAAAACCTCTTGCTAGAATAGCAAAGGTTAGGGGTTCCATTCCCTCAATCCCCTCATCTATTGGAAAATTTTGTGGTTAGTTTTAAATATATGGATATATATATAGTATACAAAACATAACAACTCCCACGCAAACATTAGGTTAAGCCCCTTAGGTGCTATGGTGTTGGTTACATGGTGTATACAATAGGCAGGGGATAAGGGATAGGTTCGAGGGCTTAGTACCTCGACCCTTTTCCACCCATTTACAACTCAATACAAATTTAAATGTAATGTTTGACATATGTAGGTTAATACCTAAACTCATGGCACATTGGTCATGGTGGGTATGTTAAGACCATGGGAGGTCATGGGTTCAACCCTTGTTGACTCCCAAACATTTATGTACATTAACCAATATTGGCCAATGAGGGGTTTCCACATGACAACCTCTCATTGGATATCCAATTCCACTTGTCAACAAATGACTCATCCACTTGTCAACCGATGGTATGACTTTCCAACTCAACCTGTCACGTCACCTATTGTACAGAAATGTGCCACATGTCACCCTTGTAGTGGTGACACATGTCACCTCTTTTTTCTCTTTGACCTTTGACTTTTTATGTTTGACCTGACCTTTGACTGCTCATAACTTTTGCATATGAACTCTGTTTGACTTATTGTTTGATCCATTGGAAAGATGATGATGAGATCTATGCAATGATGTCATTTTCAGGATGATTTGAGATGGTTGAATTTTGAGCATTTATGGATCCCCTAGGATCTCTATGAGTGTTCTGGATCCTCCTAGACCTCTGTGAGAATTCCTTAGATCCTCCTCAATCATGATAGATTGTAGGGAAGATGAAGACAATGGTATGGAATTTCATTATGCATGGTTGTTGATATTGATAGCTTTAGTGGCTGGGAGGGAGCTAGAGGACACCTGCTTTTTGGGAGTTGTGAAGAACCATGCTTTGCAGTGAGATATGTAAAATTGTGGCATATTGCACACAAGGAGAGGTATTTAGATAACAATATTACATTCTATGTATACAGGGAAGTAATTTGGACGAGTATCCAAAATATACCGTGCATACTACCGTGGGTAGTAAAATCATACAAGGGGATTGCATGCATCAAATCCAAAATACATCATATGTACATTCAGGCAAAGAAGGAGCCAGAAAAATAGTGGCTGACATGCAGATACAAGTTGACATAGGTTGACGTGGGACATATCATAGAAGAATGGGAAGACAAATAGAAAACCCTAGTACCAGAGGCAGAACAATCAGAACCACAACAACTAGAAATAGAAGAAATAGGAGATGATGAAGAAGAAAAAGAACAAGAAGGAAATGGTGCAAGAGAAACATAGAAGACAGTATCGTGCTAGGGCAAGAAGTGGAAGGAATAGGATATGGAGAGATCAGTACCGCAGTGAAAGAAGATTAAAGCAATCAAGCAAGTGGCTACCAGGCCCTGTCAAAGGATGACTTAGAAAATATTGTGGATCAAGTGAAAGAGGTAACTGAGGAATCTTTTGAGTGAGCTATGTAGAAGAAACAAGAAATACACTCGAACGTGTAAGCACAGATTGGCACACTACATCAAATTTTGGAGACCACTAGAATTGCACTAGTCAAAAAAAAAAAAAAAAGAGAAAATGATAGAGATTCAACCGATGACATCTGCAACAGTAGGCGAGTGTTGAGTAATGAAGATAGTGATAGGAGACTTAGAGTTCCTGTAATATTCTAGATATAAAAAGTATGCAGAATAGAATAAAATGCTAGAAATGGCAGATAAATAATAATAATCATAACAACACCATAATAACACTGAAATGATATCAAAATAGCACCAGAAAGAGCCCTTTGATTCTGAGAGCAATGTTCATGGGCCTCTTCAAGGGGGAAACCTCTAGTCGAGCAGAGCTCTATTACAATAATATCTGAGCTAGGGTTCTCATACCCTCGACTCCTATTTATACTAAATATGTCTATCAAAAGAACCATCTATAGGAAGATCCTTCTAGAAGAGGAAGCTTCTATTAGGTCTTCTTACATTCAACTTATTCTTCCTTATTGCTAGGCCTTAT
>CBVK0101726785.1:0-13496 GCA_900067695.1 Picea abies | reverse complement strand
ATGAGTTCTAAAGGAAGTCTTAGGAATGTCTACCTCTTTCATACGGATATGGTGGTAGCCAGAATGAAGATCAAGTTTAGTCAAGAATTGGATGCCACTCAATTCATCCAAGAGGTCATTAATGACAGAAATGGGAGATTTGTCTTTAATGGTAAGCTTGTTGAGGGCGCAAAAGTCAGGACACGTGCGCCAAGATCCTTCTTTCTTCAAGACCATGGCCACATGAGAAGAGTAGGGGCTCATACTAGGGTAGATAATGCCTACATTAAGTAGTTCTTGAACCATTTTCTCAATTTCATTTTTTTGGGAAAAGGAGTGGCGATAGGGACGAATATTGGGAGGAAGACTTCCTAGTACAAGGGGAATGGAATGATCATGAACACAACGGGAAGGAGGGAGTCCCTGGGGAGTGGAAAAGACCCGTTGATGTTTAGAGAGGATGGATTGGAGGTCTTGTGGCACAAAGGGTGTCTCAGTTGCTTGTATGGCATGGAGTTGGGTAATAATGCCAGAATGGCCTTTTTTTAGTAGCTTTAACATGCGATGGGAACTTATGATCTCAGGTGAACCAACGGGGATGCCTTGGAACTTATATTGTTGGCCCTCCTAGTCAAATTGCATGGTTAATTCCTTAAAATCCATGAGAATGTGACCCAAAGTCCTTAGCCAGTCTTCAGCCAAAGCAATGTCACAACCGCCCATGTCGATAGCAAACATATGAGATTTCAGGTGGTAGTCACCAATTTGGAGACGCACATTTTCACAATGCCCTCCACATTTCATGGAGCTGCCATTGGCAATCATGATTTGGAAATTATTGACTGCATGGATATAGAAATGAGTTTCTTGGGCAATGTGGCGATGAATAAAATTATGGGTGCTTCCACTATCAACGAGAATGTTGACCTTCCTATGCTTGATGTAACCAATTAGCTTGAGGGTTTGGGGGGCAGAGAAGCTAGTGAGAGCATTTAGGGAAATGACTGGTTCTACACCAGGAGGGTCTGAGGGAGGGGTTATGTCAATGGGTTTATGTGACTCAGACACAAGGGGAGTTTCAATATCCTCTTCCAAAATATCCTCTGAGATGGCCATAAAAAGATTTGTTCCTTACATTTGTGGCCCAAAAAATATTTTTCATCACAATTATAACAAAGGCCTTTGAGTTGGCGTTCAACCATTTCATCCCTGGTCAATTTTTGGATCTTTAGTGGATCAAAAGGAGTAGTGGGATTTACTGGTTTAGTGCGAGGAATAAAGGGGGGTTTCCATTTTTTAGAAGAGACAACTTGTTGTGCTTCCTTATCTCTTTTAGTAGCCTCCACCCAACTCTAAGGCTAAGCCATGAGGACATGGGCACGAATCTCATCCTTGAGGCCACTAATAAAACATTCTCAGAAAAAAGCATCTGACATGCCCTATATACGAAAATCTAGTCGCTCAAAAGTAGCTATAAATTCTTCCACTGTTCCAGATTGTTTAAACTTTGTCAAACAGCCTAAATGGTTGATGTTAGTGTCAAAGCATTCATAAATCTCTACCACAAAGTGTGTCCAAGAAATATACCCTTGACGAGAAGTTTTTCTCCATTGCCACCATTGCCATCGTTCTTGATCTAGATGGAGAACCTCATACCGGAGTTTGGCCAAATCATTTGTAATGTCGTACAAAGAGAAATAATGTTCCATTTGAGTTACCCAACCAGTGGGATTTGAGCCATCAAATTTGGTCACATCCACCCGCGAAAGGCGTAGGTCACGCTAAAAGTGATGGGGCTGAAAATTATGGGAATGAGAGGAAGTTTCATCTTCGGTATGCAAAGGTGGGTCAGATAAAGGGCGATCTACAGAGATATGAAGCTTGGTGTAGATCATCGAAACGATAGATTCAATATGGGTAGTCATTTCTTGTTTGAGGTCGTCTTTGAGTTCGGTGATTGATGCAGCGATGGAGGAGTGCATGTTTTGATTGATGGTGGAAATATTGGCACTGAGTTGTCTCACTTATTGTTGGGTCTCTGTGAAATTAGATTGCAAGGTATTGAAGCGAGCTTCCAAGTCTTGGCTACGGGCATGGGCCATGATGGGGAGGGAACCAAAAAGGGGCGGGCGGGGTCAAAACTTTTGTTGAAGAATGGTAGGTATGAATGTGATAAGGGTGAAGAGATAAATCCAATGGAATAGGTCTCAAATAATGGTGCAAAAAATTCCAGACTCTGGTCTGAAGAGTCTGGTCTGAAGAATACTGCAGTGATGAAATGCCCAAATCCTTAACCAGGAAGAAATGTGTAGTGATTTGGAAACTCAAACAGATTTTCACAGAAATATATCTTGTCTATTTTATGTTTTGTTTTCATCCCCAAGTGTTCTACAGATAAGGGTTTTCCCTATGCTATAGCTCTTTGATATATATGCAGGGTCCAACAATAGTACTCGACCCAATATTTCAGGGCACCAACTAAGGAGGCTAGACCTTTCCCTTAGCCGTACTACCAGACGACCCAGGTGTTAGCTCCCAAAATGAACCCATCCCTATGGTCGCATTTTGTGGTGGATAGCATGGCTATTGGTATTTTTCTCAAATTGGTTTTGAGTTTTTTCTAGTTGCAAGACTTAGGTTTTGATTTTTGTCTTAGAAATAAGATGACCCATAAAGGTCTTCTCTTTAAAATTTTCATAAAATGTTTTCAACAACTAACACGTGCTTAAAAGATGATGGTTAGCTGGTGAAAGTGGCAACTTTCAACAGCTAAGGATCATTTCTCACAGGTCGTTAGCTGGTGAAAGCGGGGATTTTCAAACATCAAGTGAGCTTGTTCATCATTGCAATCCGCCGAAAAGAAAGACTATTGCACTTCATAACTAAATGGATTTCACATGCGAATCATCAGCGGATCAACTAGATCAGCCATGAGTTACATGACATCATAGAGGGTAAACTCAATGATACAGGTGTGTGTTTCATCATTAATGTTTTAAATTCTGCTTTTGTGAGCAAAGCTCGAGCAATTGGCGCCTCAATTTCCGTTACAGAGACCATATCAATGACTCTTTCTTCAACTCGTTTCAATGAAATTGTGAAGCCACTGCAGACTAACATAGATTCTGGTCGTTGGGCTTGGCTATGGACAAATGTGAAATTAATGTCTCCTCAGCTCTCAAATGAGGTCATCTACAACCTATCTCTCAAGACCCTTAGCCTGCAAAATTCTTCTTCTTCATGTGGCAATGATAATCCTTTTGTAGAACAGCAGTGCAATTCACTATTTAGCTACAAAAGCATCCTTTGCTGATAAACACGACAAACAAGACATGCTTCACAAACTTCTTTTGCAAGAACTTGAGATCGCCATTTTTGGCAGCAATGACTTTTATTCCTATCGAAAACAATTTGTTGCACAGGGATTGCTCTTAAACTACAGGAACATTAGATTCACTTCCATCCTTCTCATCAATTATTATGAATGCAAATGATGTAGATAAGTCAGATCCCTCATCTAAAATGACATGTACACCAGAAGTGTCGAAGACTAGTCTAGGTTCATCAGTAGCTATGACAACAGCTGTTATTGCAGGTTTTCTTCATTATCTTGGAGTTGTTAAACTGCCTACTACAGATTGTGCGACATATTCAAATAAGATGATGGATATAGACTTGGATTTGGTACATGTACTATCTCAGACAGCACATTGTATAGCACAAGAAAAAGTAGAAGTGACAAAACCAGTTGCCAGTCGATTCACATCTGCAAAAATATATGTTGTTGGTTTGAGATATAAAGCCCTTGCTAAGATTGATCTACGACTTCTTGATGTTAAACATCTTTTCCAATAAGGTTGTTGATCCGCCAAAGGTTTTAGATGTTCTCATAGGATCTAAACAAAAGCGAAACCGTGAAGGATATGAAGGAGGACTTGCAACTGTTTGGAAAATAGGCCTTGCTTCAGATTTTGTTTGTACTATGCGATGATCTGGAGGTTCTGGGAAAACAAGAATTTAAGATTTTATTGAAGTAGCGTTTTCACATTCGGAAGGATTTGTCTCCTCAACTAAAAGATGATTCCAGGATGGACAAAGTAAAAGAAACAGTTGAGGGCGATGATGATGAGCGAATGTTGAGTCAAATGGAGGAATTTCATTTTATTTATGAACAAAAGAACTTAGAGCATCACAGCCAAAGGAGTACGAAGAGACTTCTATCAAGCTTACTTTGCCCAAAGGAAATTTTGACTGGGAATAAACAGGGCAGAATGCTACAATTTTGCACAGGTCTGAGATTTATTGTCCACGGCTTATTGAGGTGTATCACATCTATTGAAGACTTGAAGGAGATCGAAGATTGCTGAAGATTTATTTGATAAAGGTTGATCATCAAATCAGGACTTGATCTTTGACATTTTATTAGTTTGATTTGGTTCTATTTTTAGTATATCAGATCCAGTTTTCTAGGATCTGGAAACTGTTTGAAAAGGCTATAAAGCCAAGAACATTTGATGAATAAAAGGGGTTCAGTTTTGGATACAGAAATGTCATATTGTAAACAGGACCATAGATGTTAATACTAAATCACAGTTTTCTCTCTTTATTGATGTTAGTTTCTCCACCTTCTTTCTATACTTGTATTGAGTTGTCTAGCCTTGAATGATTGTTATCTCATTGATTGGATCATAGCTTGATAAATAGTTTCTCCATTGTTTATTAGACCCTACATTGTGTACTGGTTTATAAGCAATTTTGTTCTTCGCCCACTTTAAGCTACCTGCTGATTATTAATATTTGAGAGCACTGGTTCATTTGATTGCCATCTTGACTGTCTGTATATCATATTTACATTGAGTTATCTCATTGATCCATTCATTCTTGAAGTTACCAAGCACCTTTGGTTTACAACCACAAAGGGTTTCTTGGAGTGATAACAAATTGGCGTCGTTGCCGAGGAGAGGAGATTGAAGCTCAGCTTCCTTGGGACATGACATAGATCCAGCTTTGATGATAGACAAAGCCTAGACATTCACTTGGTTGTAATTTTCTATCTGGCGACTCCACGTTCAAAGACTCCACTGGGGAGGATCCTGTTGATAAAAGATGAAGAGGATGAAGTCAAGATCCAGGTATCAGTTCATTATTTTTCTTCATGAACTATTGTTTTTCTTCATCATCTCTTTCATGCTTTTCCCTACGCATGTAAAGAGAATTATTTTCTTCTTTGTATATTCAGAAAATCATCATCCTTCTTGTATATATCCATCTTTAGAATAGGAAATCATGTAGCCCTGCATTGTAGATGTAGATTCAGTAACTTTACCTAAGCCCATTCACAAAGATTATCACTGTATTTCTTTTCCTTCAAAATCTAATCAGCCATGTAACCTTGAAAAGATAGAAATTGTTTCAGACCCTGTCCAGATCTCAGCCCCTCTGGCCATAATTTCTTAACCTGATCAACAACTTACCATCTCTCATGATCATCCCATAGCTTTTCAAGATAAGATCTGGATGAAGATGTTGAAACCTTTACAGCTACCCCATCTTCTTCATCCTTATTCTGATGACTGTTATGAATATCTCCCTTTGTTTTCTAGAGAGAATCAAGCTTCAGTCGAGAGACACGTTGAATCCTTTTTGGATTTTGTTGATCATTTTTCAATTGCACCTGAAGATGTGATCATGAGAATGTTTTCGAAATCTTTGATCAAAGATGCTGCTACATGGTTTAAGGGTCTGAGAGATGATTCAATTGGCTCTTGGATTAAGTTCTCTAATGCTTTCCTGAAGTATTGGGGCGAATACAAATCTCTAGATTCTTACCTCGCTGATTTTTATGCTTTGAAACGAAAGCAGGATGAAGCCTTGCATATTTTCAATAGAAGGTTTTACCGTGTTTATCATGACATGCCTTTGAAGGTCCGACCTACAAAAACATTTGCCATGATATATTATATTATGGGTCTTCATTCAAATCTTGTCCTTCTTCTGCTAGAACGGAACTCTCCATCCTTAACCCGGTTATTTGAAGATGCTCAAGAAGTAGAGGAGAACATTTGTGCTTCTCGAAGGATCTGAGGTCGAGATTTCTTTGAAAATCTACAAGCACATGAGCAAGCAGAATGTCATTATACCTCAGATTTTGAGCAGGAGAATAATGAGGTTGGAACAGTTTTAGAACAACAGCGAGTATGTGAGCTCTTTTTAGATTTGGATCTGAATTTTTCAACAGTTTCAGAGTACTCCAGAGACAGTAAGTTTGAAGCAGATTTGGATCAGCAGCCTGAGGGTGAGTATATTTCAGATTCATAATCAGATTTTTTAGTATGTGCAGAGTATTCTAGAGACAGGTATGAGTTTGAATTTCATGACCAGTTTGCAAATCAAGAAGAGCCTATGTTAACTGATAATTATATAGGCAACTACATGTTTTTCAGTTGATCAAAATTCATATGATGTAAAACCTGTTCTATCATCATCTTTTGTACATTTGTCTGAAGAGGAAGTTACAATCATTGATGATCAATCACTGATCTCAAAAGGACAAGAAGATGATCAGTCCTCTTATAGAGAAACAATCATGGCTGATCAAGAGGTTACCATGGACATGCATCTGTTTCCCAAGGAGCAGCATGTTTCTTATTTTCTTTTCAAGGATCCAGTAGCAGTTTTCATGGATCTATACTTTTCAAAGAACCTGAAAATTTCATATTTCCCTAGCTTGCCAGTGTTTCTGGGTAAGTATGATTTCCTGAAAAGCTCCTTGTCACTGTGGTTGCATGTTCAACAATATTTGCTAATCAGTAATAAAGACAAGATTTCTTCAGTGTTCAAATTGTTTGGATGGTTACTATGGAAATCAGCATTCACTTAACAAATGGCAGAGCTGGTTAGTGTAGGGGTAGATAGAGGAATAAGCTTGCCATATGAGAAAATGAGATCTTTTTCAGTTGTTGATTTCATAAATAAGCAGGACAGGTCACAGGAAGGTTACAGGCAAGCTATAGTCAGACTACAGGTTTGATGAAGAACAGTTGCACAGGCCAGATGACTCCATGCCCAATGCTAAAGGCTACTGAAACTACTGAGTTCTTGGAAACCTCGCAGGGAGGTCTCCATCCCAGTTGGAGCCAAATGTTAGCTCCCAAAATGAACCCATCCCTATGGTCGCATTTTGTGGTGGATAGCATGGCTATTGGTAGTTTTCTCAAATTGGTTTTGAGCTTTTTCTAGTTGCAAGACTTAGGTTTTGATTTTTGTCTTAGAAATAAGATGACCCATAAAGGTCTTCTCTTTAAAATTTTCATAAAATGTTTTCAACAGCTAACACGTGCTTAAAAGATTATGGTTAGCTGGTGAAAGTGGCAACTTTCAATAGCTAAGGAGCATTTCTCACAGGTCGTTAGCTGGTGAAAGCGAGGATTTTCAAACATCAAGCGAGCCTATTCATCATTGCAATCTGTCGAAAAGAAAGACTAATGCACTTCATAACTAAATGGATTTCACATGTGAATCATCAGCGGATCAGCTAGATCAGCCATGAGTTACATGACATCATAGAGGGTAAACGCAATGATACAGGTGTGCGTTTCATCATCAATGGCTTAAATTCTGCTTCTGTGAGCAAAGCTCGAGCAATTGGCGCCTTAATTTCCATTATAGAGACCATATCGATGACTCTTTCTTCATCTCGCTTCAATGCAATTGTGAAGCCACTGCGGACTGACATAGATTCTGGTAGTTGGGCTTGGCTATGGACAGATGTGAAATTAATTTCGCCTCAGATCTCAAATGAGGTCATCTACAACCTATCTCTCAAGACCCTTAGCCTGCAAAATGCTTCTTCTTCAAGTGGCAATGATAATCCTTTTGTAGAAAAGTAGTGCAATTCGTTGTTTAGCTGCAAAAGCATCCTTTGCAGATAAACACGACAAACAAGACATGCTTCACAAACTTATTTTGCAAGAACTTGAGATCGCCATTTTTGGCAGCAATGACTTGATAAATAGTTTCTCCATTGTTTATTAGACCCTACATTGTGTACTGGTTTATAAGCAATTTTGTTCTTCGCCCACTTTAAGCTACCTACTGATTATTAATCTTTGAGAGCACTGGTTCATTTGATTGTCATCTTGACTGTCTGTATATCATATTTACATTGAGTTATCCCATTGATCCATTCATTCTTGAAGTTACCAAGCACCTTTGGTTTACAACCACAAAGGGTTTCTTGGAGTGATAACACCAGGTACTAGAGAGCATCTTCCCGAGTGTTGTTCTCGATGACACTATAGCAGTGAGGCGACTGATTGGTTTAACTAAAGAGGGCTTCAGGAAATCTAGGTCGGTCCATATACAGGTGTTATCTGATGCGCTACCACTTGAAGGGGTACCAATAGGGGTTACAAGGGTGGCCAACAAATGT
The DNA here is from genome assembly GCA_900067695.1 of Picea abies. NCBI lineage: Eukaryota > Viridiplantae > Streptophyta > Pinopsida > Pinales > Pinaceae > Picea > Picea abies. Next base: position 5,086 of record CBVK0101726785.1, on the reverse strand, counting down.
GCACTTAAGAACCACTTGTATTTCTTGTGTGTATTAATACCTCAAACACGGGTTTATGCTCTTAACGACGGATCTATGTAGCTTAAAGACACCAGAATACATCTCTACCTTGAAAAAAATTAACCCACAATTTTCTGTCGAGGAAAGTGATCGGATACCACTTGTAATATTCTAGATATAAAAAGTATGTAGAATAGAAATAAAATGCTAGAAATGGCAGATAAATAATAATATAACCAGAACAACACCACAATAACACTAAAATGATATCAAAATAACACCAGAAAGAGAATTTTGATTCTGAGAGCAATGTTCATAGGCCTCTTCAAGGGGGAAACCTCCAGTCGAGTAGAGCTCTATTACAATAATATCCAAGATAGGGTTCTCATACCTTCGACTCGTATTTATACTAAATATGTCTATCAGAAGCACCATCTAGAGGAAGATCCTTCTAGAAGCGGAAGTTTCTATTAGGTCTTCTTACATTTGACTTATTCTACTTTATTGCAAGGCCTTATTAATATTGACCTTTATTACATCCAAATATATTGTTCGAAATACGTGAGAGGTTAGGTCCCTAACATTTCCCTACAACAAAGTTACAGGAGTAAGCAAAGGAACTTAGTCAGATCGACTTGGTTTTATCCCAACTGCCCGTAGAAATACTACATAGTCTGCAGATGAGCATCACACAATAAATTCAAGTATGCATAGTGTCAACATAAATGGAGTTGTCCAAGGTAGTTGAAGATAACGATGTATTACAGGAAGAATGTGATCAACTTAGGATGGAGAGAGATGAGGCCATACAAATAACAAAGAGACTAAAACAGGCGGTACAGGGGGTTTATGATACCATTCCATAAGTGTTTATAAAGGAAGATGCCCCATTAGAAGAACAAGTCACAAATATCGGCAAATCCATCCAGGGCTTTCACACGAATATTAATGATTTTGAAGCACACGAGATACCGAGTACACCACCGAAAGAAAGGGAACAAAGAGAGAAGACAGTGGAAAAAATAGTAGCAAGCATCAAGAGTTTAGAGGAGGAGTGTGCCAAATTATATGATGAAAGAACACAAGTGTGGAAGCAACTGATAGAAGATGTAGAGTTGCAAGAAATCAAGCAAAAGTTGCAAGAGGCACAAAATTTCAAGGAAACCATGAGCACTCTACCAATGTAAGAAAGATGAATTCACTCGGTGCGAATAGACAATTATACTTAGACATGAGCCAAGTAAGATCAGAACAATAGGCTCATGCACAAAAGTTAGAGACGATGCAAGAGGAAGTGTTCCGAGTAGCAAGGGAACTGGTAGTTTTGCAAGGCATCGCAAGGAAGGCAACACAAGACAGTGAAGAGAAGTTGAAGACTCATATTACAATAGAGATAACAAAAGAAATATTACAGAAGGAATCACAAGTCAAAGAAAAGGTTGCGACCACATAAGAAATATTTCACAAGTTCATGACGACATGGAAGCAGGCATGAAGTGGCTCAGGACATTCCACAGGTGAGTGTTGGGGGCATGTTGGATCAGGACATTTTGGGTAAGTTTTGGGAGTCGCATAGGAGTGGACCACACAATAAGACAGAAAAGGAGAAGCACACGTGGAAGAAAGTTAACGCATTTTTAGGAGCCAACGCGCGGAAGGTGGAAGTTAGTTCAAAGTTTTGGGACATTTTGTCCACATTGTAACGGGTTAAGCCCTGATATATATGTATAAATATGTATGGGTTTTGGGTAGAATAAAAAGATTAGAGTTGGAGAGTTTTGGCAGGAGAATTTTGAGTGAGTAGAGTTGGTTTTTGGGCAATGAATAGCTCTTTGCTAGTTTATGAGTATGAGCTAAGTTGAATATTTGTCGAGAGGTATGTGTGCACTGCAACATAGAACAACTTAGGCATGTTTGGATTTTAACTGGATATTATTGTATGAGCGTAGTGTGCACCTATTGTAAAAGGTGAATATTAATGAATAATATAAGAAGCCATACATTGTGGATGTAGCTCAGTTTGGGGTGAACCACGTTAAATCTCTGTGTCTTGATGTGTTTTTTTTTTCACTATGTGTTGGTTTATTCTGTTTATTGCACACATGTAGTAGATTCTTAATGGTTAATATGAATATAAGGGTTTCACGCACTTGTTGAATGGTTAAGTAGGATGAATTTATCATATGTTATTACGTTTTTATGAGTTCGCACACAGTGTATATGAATGAATGTTAAGTAAAAAGTAAGGATGAATGCCTCATATTCCCCCTTGACTGCGGAAACATGGTTCCTGCAGTTCCCATAGGTACCTAGGTTGAGGCTTCACCTGCTTGTGGGTGATGTCGAAAGGGCCGATATCTTGGGATTTGTTGGTGATTTAATGTTGAACCTGAGTACTTCCCACTGCACGCGAACATCACCTATTAATATAAATTTCCCAGTCTGGATTAAAAAAAAGAGTAAATAATGAACATAAATTATTTTTGAAAGAGAAAATATCAATCTATAAACAATATTGAAAATTTTATATAGCTCTTTCATTGTTTCCATTATTGTAATGTAATATTAGTTAGATAAAAATTATTTAATTACTAATGATGATGGTTAACGTCCACTCAAACCAAATTTGGTCTATTGGACCTTAAGAAAGGAAAGGATTTGCTTGGTTTGTTTTAGAATTTTATTTTTGTGTTCAAAAATATTTAAGAGAAAAGTTCCTAAATCACCATAGTTTTGATGAGTTAAAAGGTTAGGAAGGTCGATATTGAAAAAAATATTTTGAAATTGAGATATAATGTGGGTGTACGCAGGGCATTCTAAAAGAAAGTTAGTTTCATCTTCAACCCTCTTAGTATCACAAAGATGACAAATTATTTCATCCCGTGATATTTTAGGAATTGTCCAATGCCTCGTCTCACTATGGAGTTGATGAGAGTTTATTCTTATTTTAGAAATGTGGATTTTCTTCTTTATGCTAGGAAAAACAAAGGGATACTTTTGATTTTCTATATTAGGGTTGATCACCTCGTATCTTAATTTTCTTTTATCTTATAATTCTTTATCGCACCACAATTTCTTCTTAAATTTATATGTAATAATATTTTTAATATTGTCGTTATTATTTTGCAACCGAACCTCTTCCTTTATTTCCCAATGATTTAGCCAAGACTTGGCATCTTTATGCCAGCCCCACTTGAGCCACAAGTGGTTTCGACTAGAGTTAGAAGCAATCTTAGGAAGACTCTTGTCCTCCATGTTGTTTATCTTTTTCTCGTACATTAGGTACCTATTCATAGTCATTGTCTTGATGGGGGAAAGACTTGCTTCTATGAAGAGGATGGGATAGGGTGTATCACCTTTAATTTTCAGATTATAAGTTATAAAACGCTTTTGGACTTGCTCTTTCTCCACAATTCTCTAGAGATATTGCAGCTCTAGACTTCACAACCATATAAGATAAAAGGAGTGACAAGAGTTTCAAAGAGAAGTTTCTTCTTATCCCATAGCCAAAGCATGAAAGGTTTTAGGGGCTAAATTTCTCCCATGGGATAATTTTCCATGTTTTCTAAAAAAAAAAACAGGATTCACCAATTTATATTTTTTTATAAAATGATTCACCGAAATTCTATAGGATAAAAATGTTTTACTCTAAAAATCACCAAAAAATTCTAGAAATTATATAAAATCCTTAGAAATTTGAATATTTTTATAAGAATATTGCCAAACATTTTATGGTTAACATTTTAAGAATTACTAATATTTGCAAGGTTTCTACACTTTAATATAAGTATGGATCCTTAAAATTTTATTTGGTCAAAGATCTATTGACTTACAACTGTTTTCAAGCCCATAATAATCTATCCACCCTCCATTTATCCTTTTCTCGATGCTATAGTCCCAATTAAGTTTGTGATGAAGATCGATTCTGATATATTGGTATGAAGTCACTTCCTCCAAGTTGTTGTCATACACAAAATTAACATAAGAGATATTTTTGGATTTAATTATCATAACCTTCATTTTGTCAGAGTTAACGATGATACCCATACTAGAGTAGAAATCCTATAGCATTTTTAGTTTCTTGTGGAGATCATAGGGACTCATCATCATAAGAACAATATCATCAGCATAAAGCAAAAGGATGATGATTATACCAGTGAGAGTCATGCCAAAACACCCTGCTTCTTCCAGAGAACCCTCTAACTCGCCAATGTTTATGCCAAAAAGGATAAGGAACAAGGAACAACCTTAATTAATTCCTATGTTGCAATCAATTTCTTCTAAAGAGCCCTTGGTGTTCCTTGACAATAACATTAATGATGGGTCTATAATATTTAGAACTTTTTATAATTATAATAATTATTCAATTAAAATTAATAAAAATATTATAAGAATAAATATAATTAAAATTAATATTTTTTATAACAACTTTTTTTTATATTTAAATTTAACAAAAATAAAATAATTATAATGTTTGTTCAATTAAAATTAATAAAAAAATATTAGACAAATAAATATAATTAAATCAAATATTCTTTATAACAACTTTTTTTATATTTAAATTTAACGGAAATAAAATATCATATTCATTATAACTATTATAAAATAAAAAATTCTATTAAAATTTTTCATATCCTATTAAAATTGTTTTTTTATTATTTTTGATGATTACACAATTCTACTTAAAATTGTTAAAAAAAAAACCCTTTAATATTTAATAGAACTTTGTCGGGATTGGGAAAGGAAAAAAGAATTTTTATTATTATTTTTAATGATTACACAATTCTATTTAAAATTGTCGAAAAAACAAACCTTTAATATTTACGAGTGATCGAACTTTGTCAACTGGATTGGGAAAGGAAAAGAGAAAGGAAACATTAGAAGTGATTTGAAAAAGAGGGAAATACATATATTAACACTTGGTAGAGTGAGAGGATATATATATATATATATATATATATATATATATATATATATATATATATATATATATATATATATATATATATATATATATATATATATATATATATATATATATATATATATATATGGGGGAGCGGGGGGAATAAAACTTAATTAAGTA
>CBVK0101726784.1:0-16152 GCA_900067695.1 Picea abies | reverse complement strand
TATCATGGTCCGATGCGCGACAATACATACAAGTTGTTGGTGGAAGTGGACATTCCCTTTCATAATGTCTCGGTTGTTGGCAATCGTGGCATACCACTAGTCCTCTACCTCATTCAAAACCTCCTCTCACTCGTCCTCCACCTCTGTAGCCTGCACAATTTCCTCTCGGTGCATTATACTATAGCGCCCGATTATATTGCATGGTATTGTATTGAGGTTGTGTTGTGTTGTACTGCGGTTGTGCGGTACTATATGGTTGTTGTGAAATATTATACTTCTACTGCACAATGTTGTATGGGGTTGAGACTTGATTAAATTGTGGTGTGGATTGCCCAGTCATCATTTCTTCCTGCACTCTATATGCATCTTATGTCCTCTCTCACATCAGATCCAGAGTTCTACAATCTTAGTCATCGTGGCCCACTAAGTTGCAAAAGTTGCAATATGAAATCTTTGGGACTGTCTGGTATTTCTTCTTCATTGGGTAGTGATACAGATCATGGCCCAATTTCTTACAGACTTTTCACCATAGTCCTCCTTTTGGTAACGGATTTCACATTCATGTTGCCATATACTGCGCGAATGTTGGACATTTGTTCTTGTGGTGTCCTTTCATCCTGCATGTAGTGCACCAAACAACTTCTCATTTTTCCTTGCTCTTATTATGGTTTAGCTGAAATGTTAAGTTCTTCAAATCCTCCTTTAGTTCCTCGATGGTTGGGTCTGTCTATTAATACTAGTTTTCTTCTAGTTGTATGGTTTCTTGCAAAGCCTTTGCCTACGTCTGAAACTTATGTTGTCGCAATGGATATTTTAAGTGTGGTAGTAGTGAATTGACGAATAGGTTCCTATGTTTCATATTGATCATGAGATATTTCAACTTTCCCTTCAGTCACTTCAATCTCTGGTCAATATCCCACACGGAGTCTCCCCGCTTCTGTCTAATTTCAATCATCTCATTCATGTACTAATCTTATGAACTTGGCTTCTAGAACTCATTTATCAGTAATTTCTTGATGTCTGCAATTGTTCTGGTTGTCCCCGGTGGAGTGTTTGTAGATAAACTCATATACCAATCCAATGTGTGATCCCTTAGTGTAATCACTAGTTGTGTTAGTTTAGTGTCTTCATCTGTGATCTATTTTTCTTCCCAAATATTCTCACAGATGAACAAATGTTTCCCTGGGTCCTCCAATGCTTCTCCTTTAAATTCTGGTAACCTGATGGTGGAATCATGTTCTTCCATTCTGAATGTTGAGCTACTACCTCCGTGCGGTGTAGATACTTGACTAGTGTTTCCTGAACTGGCTCCTCCAGTTGTTGTTCCTTGTGTAGATGTACTTTTTATTGTCTTTCTTCCGAACTTCAGTTCTCTAAATGGTGGTGTTCTCTTTGGTGTATTAGTCGCACATGGGTTTATGGGTTCCACACTAACATTAATATGGATAGGATTGTTGCCTTCTCTTCAAATTCTTGGACCTCTCACCTTCCTCTTATATGTTGCACACAGGATTTCCTCAATCTGCTTCATAGCCCGAAGATCCTCGACCTCTTCCTTGTCACTCACCAAGCCTTCCCTCATGGCTACAGCTCTCTTCTTGGTATTCACCTTGTATTTTTAGGGTACACCGCTACGTGTATTTCTAGATGTCGCCATGATCCGCTTGATCTAGTCGTCATCCATCATGATTGGGTCCAAGAGTTCCTCCTTATTTCCCTTATCCTTTCCTCCTTCCATTTCTCCTCTTTCTTTCAATGAATTTTAGTTTTCTGACTCCATTGTCATTACACCTTTGTTATATAACAATATCTTAATAGAAGTATATAGCGATCTAATGTACCTTCCTTGAGATCCACATAGAAACTCTTACTTCATTAAGTTGTACAACTTTGTTGTATCTACTGCAAACTCTATTATAAAGCCTCACACAATACTATCAAGCCAAAAATCTATTGTGCGGGTGAATTTTTTATTCACCTGCTATAACTGCTCAATTTGTCATGGGGTCCACTCTAACTGTTGGATCCGGTTCATTGTGTAGTTATCCTTCAACCTTAGCATCCACTCCTACAATAAATGTGGAAAGTCACAAAAAAAGACTTCATGCAAATCAGTAAACACGTATTTCTCAAGATATTTGTGGGGTGTTATTCTAGGGTTTTTTTAATCTTTCTGTGCAAACTCCAACTCTTTTGTTCTTAACCAAGCTTCGATATCTTCTTTTGCGGGATTCCACGGTCTCAACATCCCATTCTATTATCTCATTGCTTTATTTTCTGCTTTAATATTCTTTTTCTCCACCTCTTCACATCTACTCAATCCTCTCATGTTCCTACCAATAGCAACAGAACCATTTGTTGGCTTACTTACTTGAGTATCCTGTCTGAGTTTATTGACCCAGGGTTCATGTCTTTTCGGGTTTCCAACAAAGCCTCTAAAACTATTGGCCCTCATGGTAAACTAGAAGGAAACACAGCGCATGGGGTGCACTACGTTGTCTCACTCGAGATAGTCTTACTGGGTGGCTGCAATACTCATGTGTTTACAGCCTAGGATTGAGTGAGAGATCTGATAACTGTGTCTTGAGAGTGCTATTGTGACTCATTAACGCAATATATTGTTATCACGATTTAGGAATAAATATACTAACTCATTCATTTAGCTTATCAATATCTATTGAAAGATAATAAATACACACATGCATTCAATCACATAACACAGATGTTACTATGGTTCACCCCCTCCTGGGCTATGTCCACAAAGATCTAGCTCTTTGTTATTTTATTATAGTAGTTATTCATTACAGCATCATGCACTTTACAAATCTTCTCGGTTGGGTAAGATCTATATGAGGCGAACTAGATCACACCAGGATCCTCAGACTGCTATCTAACCCTCAAGATCTACCCTCCTCCATCTTCTCTAACTCAGCAGTTTACAAAAATAGGTCATACAGCAAAATATTAAATACCGACTCACTACAATAATTCTCTCTATAATAACGACTAGTCCCCACTATGAGACCTATGTATCTTTATTTATACATTTCTGGCTCTTTAACCATTACAATACATTACCAAAACCCTAACCCTACCTTCGTTAGGTCTTCCATGCATGCACACGTGTTTTTCTTCCTTCCAGTTGTTTCTTTCCTCGTGCATGCCCTCTTTCCCAAAATTGCCTTTCTTTCCGCTTTGGCCTGCTTCCAACACATGTAAATCAACAGATATAACTATCTCATCAATACATTCATCTAATATTTAATAATTAACAACAAATGCATAAACCATAACCAATTCACATAACACATGATCTATCGTGGTTCACCCCCTCTCGGGCTACATCCACAAAGATTTGGCAACTTAGGCTCTTTTATTATGGTTCTGTAATATATGACACCTTGCGCACTACATTCTCTGATATTACAATATAAACAAGCTCCACTGTCCCTGTGAGGCTGAATAGATCACACTAATATCCTCAGCTTGTGATCTAAACCTCAGGATTGAGTTGCTTGACTCTCCTATAACTCAACTGCTTACAGAATTTGTTTCAGATCTTACAATAGTTTCCTTCTTCGAACATTACAAAACTTTGCTAGACTTCTCTCTTTCTTTCCCTGGACCTCCTAGGTACTTATATATCCTAATTCTCATCTCAAAAGTTGTTACATTCTTTTACACAAACCCTAACCCTAATGTGGTTAGGTTTCCTTGCATACATGTCTTGCATGCTTTCCTCGCACGTGTTGCTTTTCCTTCCAGCTGTACTTTTCTAATTCTGGGTTTTTCCCTCAAAAATAGCATCTCCTCAAAATAGGCATGTTCCCAACATGCCTCCAACACTGACATGTGGCTTTCCCCAAGCCACCTAGGCATTACACGCTACCTCAAAAACCTCTGCTAGGCTATGGAACTTGTGTGTAAGTTCCCTTCCTTTGGCTTGGATGTGCATAGATTTTTTTGTTAGCGCCTCTAGTGCTTGCGCTGTGATCTCCTCTTGTATGATTGTTGTGCACTCTACCTATGATTGGGCCATGTTCTTCTTTTCCTCCTCAAACTATGTGATAATCTCTGCTACTATCTCTTAGGGAGATTCCATATGGGTCTCTCGTTCCTGCTTCTGTGTATGCATAGATTTTATCTTTGCCTGCAGATTTTTTATATCATGCATCCCTTTCATCCGCTCGGTGATTCTAATTGTCTTTTGCCTCTACTTGAGGTCCTATATTGTCATGCTTATTCTCTCTTCCTCCTGGTCCCATTGTTGGACATGTTGATCTTCCTCCAGAGTTTTCCAAAGTTGTGCTGCTTTCTCAAACAATTCTGCTGATGTATTGACTTGTTTCTCCATCTCTGCTAGTTGGAGTGCAATTTTTTCTTTTCTCTACTCTCAGACCTCAGGCAAGGTCATGGGATTGAGATTCTCTTTCATCTCCTCAATATATTTCCTGTATTGGTCAATTTTCTTCACAATGAGGTTTATCTTCTCCTCTACGCTACTCTCTGTTGATTGTGTGCTATTCAGGATTTGGTTATATGTTGCATTCAATCCCTGCTCTAGCCTATCTATGCATTCCTTTTCTTCCTTGGTTTTGAGATTGACCTTCTCGGCCACCAATTTTAAATCTTCCTTTCCATTATTCATATGTTGCAAGTCTTTTGCATATGTTCATGCACGCAACTGCACCTCATGTGCAACACTGACTTGAAGCTTGTATAGTGCCTTGGTTGGTATCATTTCTAGTACCAACTCTACTTGTGCCAGATCCTTTAGTGGTGGATAGGCTATCATTTCATCCATATAAATCATGTTGGGTGTAACTGTGAAGGTTAGGCTCACCTACGTTGTAGTTTTTATGGTATCCTGCTTGTTCTGCACAGCCCTTTCCTCAGCTTTTGTTCTTGCTGGGACTGACTATGTCCCTCTTGCAGGTCTGTGTGATCCTTTGATCTATTCTAAGACCTACCTTATATCAACCAACTCATCCTGAATTCAGCCTCTTTGGTGTTTGGCATCTTCGAACTCCTCAGTTGCATGTTCTTGCAATTTTTCAACCATGAGGTCAACGTCATCTTCGGTGATCATATATTCTGGTGGTTTCTTGTGTGCCTTGGACTTCTTGCGTGAACCCCCATGTCTGTATGATTGGCCTCTTGGGTTGTGCTATTTCCTGTGGGGTTGTTGTCGAGGGGGTTTCTTGTGTTTTTGTATCCCCCATTCCTTGTTCTGATCTTACTGTTAGGGAAATGTCCTTTTTTCCTACATGTGCATCTTTTTTTAGCGCACTCCCCTTCTTCTGTTGTGTTGGCTTCTGAGTTGGTTTTGTTTTTTTAGGTGCATCTTTTTCTCCTACAAATGTCTTGGTTGAACCTGCATCTACTTATGTAACCTTAGGCTCTTCTTGAGTTAAGACTGGGATGCACTAGTCGTCGTTCTAATATCTCATAGCCATTTCTACATCTTCTTCTGTGATCTAGTACCTTAATTGTATCCACTCCCTGTCCGGATCCCTATGTGCTTGGATCCACATATTTTTCTTTGTCACTTTGAATTTATCTATGACCCTGAATTGCATGACCACGTCTAGAGTAATTCTCGAGGAGTTTGTAATGCTCTCATGTATTTCATTGAAGTACCTGGAAAATGTGCTTGTGTTGGCACTTCTATGGTTGGGGTCCGATTTTCTCCCCAATGATGTTTATTGCATTGTGGAGCAACGACCTATGTTGTTACAAAAATGAGAGTATGGGGGCTCCTTCCATCCCATCAGTGCAATCAACATGAGTAGCCATGAGTAGTTGAACTATGTCTCGAAGCATTGTGCATCTTTGTAGTCGTCAAGAAACAAATTTAACAAATAGGGGGCCCAGTTGAAAAAAAAATCCATTAGTGCACTGCGTTGTAGCTGCGATGACCCCGACAGGGACTTCCTCCTTGCAGCATTTCCTGATCATTTTGCAAGCCATGATTTCAGTGGCCATCCTCATCAATGCATCACTAATCCTTTTAATTATGATCCCGTGTGAGCCCCTCTCTATACCATAGGTTTTCTTCATCTTCTCAACCAATAATTTCTCCTTTGATTTTTCATCGAGGTATTGCTCAGGGTTCTCACCCCTTGATGGCAGACTCGTGATGAGTATTATAACACCCCTTGATGGCAGACTCGTGATGAGTATTATAAGCTCTACGTCTATCAAGATGGGTTGTTCCAGCCATAGGAATCTTCCATGGAGGACCTCCATCAACTGCTTGACACTGTTGTTTTCCTCTTTCCCCCTTCCAAAATAAGGAATCTCAAGCAGGTTTATAATCCCTGTGTTGGCTAGGCTAGCTGCCCATGGCTTTGGTTTTAATATTGGGTCTCCAAAGGGACTTGTCCCTATGTTTTCCAAGTACACTTGTTGTGCAAACTTGGGAAATTTTCCAACATCGGCCACATTGTGGTCTGATTATTTCAATTTCGACACACATCCTAGGAGTTCTAGTGTGGTTTTCACTCCTTCTAGAATGCACGGAAGTACGATAGTTGCATCAGGTTGTCTGTTCAGGGACCACACCATGGGATGTTTTCCCTTTCCTCTTAGTTGTTGGCTTGAGGTCCCTGCCTCCATATGTCTCCTTTCCATGTCAAATTCTGGTTGATCAGTGATGCCTTCCACCAAACCCTCCTGTTGTTGCACAGATCCTTCTCTCATTGGTTTGGGTGCTACAGCCTCCATGCGTGTGGTGGATTCATCATTTTTTTACTAGGATCCTTCAGCCATTGCAGTTTTACATGGGTTACATGCATCATCTGCAGTTTGACCCAACGCTCTCTTGCAGATCAATGTCTATGGTCTTTGTTGTTGGGGCTTGTGTTTCTACCTCCACCGGTGTAGGGCTTGTCGTCTCTTTGTGTGGTGAGAGAATTGTGTTGATATCAATGAATTCCCCCCTCTATGTGGTTTCTCGCTCAACCTCGTTGGTTCCCGAGGCACTTTGACCTTGCTACGAGTTTTCCTAGATGCATGGCTTGGTGCACCCATATTTGGTGGTGCCATCATGGGTACTGGTTGGTTTTCACTAAATGGCTTCGACTGGTCCACACTGTGAAGTCGTTTATTCTCCTTTTCTCTGTGTGCCCTCTATCTCTGCAACTTTTCAATTTTACAATAAGTTGTGTTTTGCCCGCATTCCCCTTTATATAGAGCCTGTCATGAATGTTGTGAAGCTTCTTGGAGAAGCTTCTCTGGTTGTGATAAATGCGATAAAGTTGTTTGTGTATGTTCCATTAAATTTCATAAATGTCACATGCTGGCACATTTTTTCCGTAACCATCATTTTTCATATTGTCATTTTTTTCTTACCATACCCGCCATTTTTCATATTTCTTCTTTTTCTGACTGTTGGTCCTTTTCCCAGTGCGTTGAGCGTCTCAAGTGTGCGGTGTAATTCTTGTGTATCATTTCCTTAGTGCACAGTGTATCATCCAGATGTTTCGTGCAGACATTCCTTTTTCTTTTCGTCGTGTTGAGTCCCCTTTTCTACTATGCGTTACATTTTTTTCGCTACTATAATCCACTATGTACATATTTTCTTATTGCATTGTAACCTTTCAAGTGATAGGAGGTTAACTATCCCTATACAGTTTCAGTCGACTCCCATTGATGATTCCTTTTAGATTTTCTCCTGTGAGATCCTTTAGTTGTACAACTCCCCCATCCGTGACAGTCTCTACTTCATAGGGCCCTAGCCAATGCATTTTGAACTTTCCAGGATGTTGCAAAAACTTACTATCATAGAGTAAGACTAGGTCTCCCTCCTTGAAATCCTTCCTCTTGATATGTCTGTCATGCAAATATTTATCTCTTTCTTTCTATACCTCCTAATGAAATCCTGCTAGAATCCTATCCTCCTCCATTTCCATGATTTGGTTTAGCCTTTCTTTTACTACGCCTCATTCTGTCATGTTGGTAATTGTTGCGACGCACAGACTAGGTACAAGAAATTCTAATGGTACTATTGCTTCTTGTCCATATACCAACCTTAATGGTGTCTATCCTATCAACCTTTTCATGTAGTCCTGTATGCTCATAATACTACTGGTATAGTCAAATCCCAATCATCCTTGTTGACATTGCAAATCTTAGTTAGGGAATTCTCTAGGATCTTGTTGAAGGCTTCCATTGTTCCATTTGCTTGAGGATGGTACGGTGTACTCTTTTGATGATAGACTTCAAACTCCTTAGTCATAGACTTGATAGTACTATTTATAAAGTGAGTTCCTTGATCACCCATCAAAATCCTTGGACAACTAAATCTAGTGATCGCTTGCTCAAACAAGAAGTGTGTCGTTGTCTCTACACTGTAATATTTGACTAGTGTTGCTTCTTCCCATCTTGTTAAGTATTATGTCATGGTAATGATATAACTTGCTCCTGACCTCTTTGTTGTTGGTTTAATTGGTCCCACAAAGGCTATTTCACATTTTTTGAATACTTTCAAGGTTACTTGTGGTCTTAGAGGAATCACATCCCTTCTATTAGGTTTACCAACCCTCTTACAAACATCATATTTCTAGAAATAGTCCTTAGCATCTCTATGAATTGTTGGCAACCATAGGCATGCACATAATACCTTTCGTGCGGTAGCTTTCCCTACATAATTTCCTCCATATATTCCCTCATGAGCTTCTACCAAAATCCTAGGTCTTTCGTGTTCTAGTACGCATCTTCTAAAAATGTTGTCGGTGCCCATATTATATAAATGTACTACAATCAGTTGATTTTTTTCATATTTGACTACCAAATTTTTCTTCTGCGTAGTGTTAAACTCTTATGGCGTAATCCTTATACTCAAGTATTCAATGATGTCAATGAAATATTCATCATCTACTTGGACTGAAAATAACTGTGCATCAGGGAAGTTGTCTTCCAAGTTGGTAGGTTCTTCTCCATTGGTTACCCTTGACAAATGATCTGGTCTTGCATTCAGTTTCCCTGGTTTGACTATCACTTCAAAATAAAATTCCTGAAATAACAGTAGCCATCTACAGATCCTCCCCCCCAACACTGACTTGTTGACTAGGTATTTGAGGGTTGAATGATCTATGAACATCTTAAAGTGTTTACCCAGTAAGTAATGTTTGGACTTCTAAAGTTCATATACCATAGCTAGGCCTTCTCTTTATGTAGTATTGTAGTTCTTCTCTAATTCTGATAGTTTTATGCTCACAAATGATAAAGGATGATCCAAATCCCTTGCTCCTGGTTGCACTAGAATGGCTCCAAGTGCTATCGGTGATGCATCTACATGCACATGGAATGTATTTTCCCAATATGGGAATACTAGAATCAATGTTGTGACCATTTTTTCCTTTAGGGTGTCCAAACCTTGCTAACAGTACTCATTCCACTGATATTTAGTATTTTTATTTAATAGATTCTCCATTGGTGCAGTGATCTGTGCATATCCTTTTATAAAATTTATGTAGTAGCCTGTCTGTCCCAATGTTTCTCTCAACTAGCACACTGATTTGGGTGGTGGTAAATTGACAATCACTACAATCCTGGCCGGATCTACTAGCAAGTCTTGTCTGCACACTATGTGTCCCAAAAATATTCCAAAAGATGTCCCAAAGATGCACTTCTTAATATTCAATGATATCTAACAATGTATGCATCTTTCCAACATCATCCTTAACACTTCCACGTGGTATTTTAACATGCTATATACAGTCCAATCATCCAGATACACTTCTATGAACTAATTTATAAACTCCTTAAAAGAAGCTATTACTACCCTTGAAAATATGGTTGGTGCATTCTTCAGCCCAAAAAGCATGACTGTGTATTGGTAGGATCCCCATTCTATGGAAAAAGTGGTCTTGTACTTGTCTTCTAGGGCTATCTTGATCTAATGGTAACCTGAGAATCCATATGTAAATGAGTATGATTTGTGGCCTCCTACATTCTCTAAGACCTCATCTATTACGGGGGTAGTAAAAGGATCATGTAAGCATGCATCATTCAGTTTTCTCAAGTCTACACAAACCTTTATCCCCCCTTTTTTCTTTTCTTTCACTATCATAAGGCTTATCCATTCATATTGATCCAATAGTTCCATGATATCAACTTCCAACATTCTTTCAATTTCTTCTTTCATTTTCTACTTATATATTGGATTCAGTTTATACAGTCTCTGTATGATAGATCTAGCCTCAGGTTTGAGAGGTATATTCATCTCTCCTAGCTCTCCTTCTATGTCTTTCATCTCTGTAAACATTGTTGGGAATAGGTCGCTATACTCACGTAGTAACTCTGTTATCCTCTCCATTGTTTGTTCATCCCAATAGTCTCTAATGCTGGCCATTTTGGGATTATCAGTTGTCTCAATGTTGATTTTCTTCACCTTGATTAGCGTAGAAAAAACTTTTGATTCCAGAGATGGACCTTCCACCTCTCTTCCACCTTCAACTTCTCTAATATGGATGTTTCATGGGTCATCTTCATCTGGTGCTTCTTCTTCCACATGGTAGCATGATAGTAGTTCCTTAACTGTTTGTTTGTTCTATTCTTGATACTCTATTATAAGCTCAACCTATGGTTCATCAACAAATATCACTCCTCTTACATGTTTCAGTGCTAAATCCATGTTGGGGTTCTCATGTTCAAATGAGAAAGTGACTATAAAAAAAAAAATTAATGTTGTCCATTCTACAGTCCCTCTGCACAGTTCCTGGTCTACATACCAGTTTGTTGGAATTCTTTCCAATGTGTGGATGAATTGATGAGGCCATTCCTATGGTGATTTCATCTTCCATTATGTTCTGCACTTCTCAAAGTTTTTTATTGGTGTCATATGTGCATCATATCTCTGCATCTCATTGATTCCCTACTCTGTGTTGAATCTAATGCGCACTAGTCGCTTACATTAGTATTAGACCTTAACTATTTCTTTGTGCGCACCCCACCATCTTGGAGATGTTTCCTTGAGTGTGATGTCTAGGGCTAAGAGCCTTTGATTCTATAACACTTCATCTTCGTATCTTGTTAGGAATTCTTTAAATAAATTCACCCCATGAAAATTGGGAGGTTCTCTTATCTCTGTACCCACCCATCTTACTGTGCGGTCTATTCTTGTGCATCTTCTTGTGGAGACTTCATGTAATATTTGTTGTCAATTCTCCAAGACTATATCTGAGTCAGAATCACATGATGTGATGCTCCTCCAGCTAAGTACTCCATCTGCATTTGGTTTGACATAATCTTCTTCACGCACGATGCTTTTGTATAACTAGTTGATTTCCTCCATATCTAAGCAAGTGGGTTCTACAAACCTTTCTCTGTATGATGGATATAATGGTGCAATGACTATGTACTCTCCTATGATGGATATAATGGTGCAATGACTATGTACTCTCCTGATTCAAATGTCATATTCCTTGTCTTCAATTTGATTATGGTTTGGTTATAAAATTCCCAATCCAACCCAAGCAATGTTGGATAAGGTGTTGTGCAATATACTATTTCTATTACTTCAAAATCGGCCTCGGTGCGCACTCCATCTAGATCTACTATCACACCCTTAAGCCTCCCAATTGGTATAACTCTGAGTTGGTTTGCTAGCTTCAATTGGATAGGTGAATATCCTTGTGTGGGCTCTCCCATACACTTCCATGTCTTCTTTGGTAACACATTTACCTCGAAGCCTAAATACAGTATGATGTCCCCCGTGTTGAAATATCCAATGTTGGCATTCAGTCTGAATTCCCTCCTTGTTCTCCTTATTGTATGGAGGTGATTGATAGGTTTCTGATCTAACTTCCCCTCTACTTATATGTTACATATTTCTAACATATTTTTCAAAACTTTAACAAATGATGGATCATTCAGTAGCTTAACACAGGATTGTAAAAACATCTATATGGTACTTACTTGTTCTATAGGTGGTACTTCACTGGTGTGATCCATTGATAAGGGAATCTCATGCATTGGTACGTTTTGAGTATGTTTCACATTTGATGTAGATGCAACATCTTTCTTTAGGAACTCCTTCCTTGATTCCTTGAATATTTTTTTTTCTTTCCCCATATCAAATTATCATTGTGGTTCTATATGCTTCTTCATCCATTGGTGTTGTGTTGGGTCCTGTAGTATTGTGTCAGTTCATGTCTTATCTCCTCAGCACATGAATATGTTGATATTTATTCCATCATCCCTCACCTCCATAGAAATCCACTGAACATTCTGATTGTTCTAATTTTTTTTTTCTTGAATCTTCCCCAAAAGTTTTGGGCATTCCTCTATATCATGATCTGTTGCATGACAATACATGCATGTCACAGGTGGAAGTGGAAATTCCCTTGCATAGTGTCCTGGTTTCTAGTAGTTATGGAATACTACTGGACCTCTACCTCTTCCAAATCCTCCTCTACCTCGTCCTCCACCTCTATATCCAGTTTGGTCTCCTCGTGGTGCATTATATTGAGGCACTTTATTATACTGTGTGGGGTTATACTATATTTGCACGTTATTATACTATTGTTGTGAAGTGTTATATGGAGGTGGTACTTGGTTGAAATAAGGTGCATCTTTTCTTGTCATCATTTATGCATGTACCCTATAGGTATCCGATTTTCTCTCCCTCATCAGATCCATTGTTCTATAGTCTTTGTCATCATGACCCGCTAACTTGAAAAAGATTCAATATGAACTATTGGGTACTATTTGATACTTCTACATCATTGGAAAATGATATGGATCATGTCCATGTTTTTTACATATCTCACACCATGGTCCTCCTGTTGGCAAAGGGTTTTGTAGACATGTTTCCATGTATTGCGTAAATTTTGGGCACTCATTCTTGTGGTTTCCTTTCATCCTACATGTGGACCACCAAACAACTTATCTTTTATCTTTGCCCCTATTCTAGTTTAGTTGAAATGTGAGGTTCTTTAGATTCTCCTTCAACTCCTCTATTGATGGATTTGTCTTTTGGTATTGGTTCTCCTCAAGTTGTAAGGCTTCTAGTAGAGCCTTTGCCTGAGTTTGAAATTTTTTTTCCTCAAAGGGTATTTCAAATGTGGTAATAGTGAGTTCACAAATATATGTCAATGTTTCATGTCAATCATGACATATTTAAATTTACCCTTCAACTGTCTGAACCTCTGATTGATATCGCAAATAGAATCTCCCAGTTTCTATCTGATCTCAATCATCTCATTTATGTATTTATCTTTTGAGATCGGTTTCTGAAATTCATTTATCAATAGCTTATTGACATCTGCAATCATCCTTGTTGTTCCTGGTGGATTTTTTAAAACTAATCTCATGTACAAATCTAGTGCGTGGTCTCTATGATAGATAATTGCACAAGTTTTGTATCCTCACCTGTGATTTGCTTTGCTTCCCAAATATTCTCACAGATAAACAATTTATTTTCAAGATCCTATGATGCCTCTCCCTTGAATTCGAGTAACCTGATGGTGGGATCATTTCATGCCATCTTAAATAGTTATGAAATACAACCTCCATGAAGTGTAGATACTTGTCTACTACTTCCTGAACTGGCTCCTACATTTTCTTCTCCTTGGTTGGGTGTTATCTTTCTTCCACTAAAAATCGGTTGTATGAACGGTGGTGTTATTTCTGGTGTATAAGTCGCACATGGGTTTATGGGTTCCACATTGACGCTGACATGGATAGGATTTTTTCCTTTTGTTCCTTCCCTTTGACCTCTCATCTTCCTCTCATATGTTGCACACAGGATTTCCTCAATATGCTCCACAACCCAGAGATCCTCTACCTTTTCTTCATCACTTTCCAAGCCCTCTCTCTCTGGTATGGCTCTCTTCTTATTATTCATCTTATATTGGTAGGGTACTCCACTGCGCATTTTCAAGTTGTTGCCATGATCTTCTTGATTTGATCTTCCTCCATTGTGATTCATTCCAAGGCCTCCTCCTTCTTTCCTTTATTCATCTCTTATTCCATTTCTCCAGCTCTTGTCAGTGCTTCCCCCCTTCCCCCATGCATGCAGGGAAGTTTAGTTGTCTGACTCCATAGTCATTACACCTTTTTTATACAATAATATCTTTATGGAAGTATACAATGCTTGAATATACCTTCCTCGCGGTCCTCTTAGAAACTCTTGCTCTGCTGCATTGTAATACTTCACAGTGTCTACTGCAAATTCTGTGCATGCATGCAGGGAAGTTTAGTTGTCTGACTCCATAGTCATTACACCTTTTTTATACAATAATATCTTTATGGAAGTATACAATGCTTGAATATACCTTCCTCGTGGTCCTCTTAGAAACTCTTGCTCTGCTGCATTGTAATACTTCACAGTGTCTACTGCAAATTCTGTGATAAATTATGCAACAATATTGTCTAGCCAGAAATCTATTGTGCGCATGAACTTGTTATCAATTTGTTGCAATTGCACGATCTCCATGAAATTCCACTCTAACTATCTGATCTGATTTGTCGTGTGGTTATATTTCAACCTCAATATCCACTCCTGCAACACATGTGGTAAATCATAGAAAAAAACTTCATGCAAGTCGTTAAATACGTACTTGTCCAGATACTTGCACGGTGTTATGTTAGGGTTTTTGTTGTCTTTCTATGCAAACTCCATCTCCTTTGTTTTCAACCAACTTTCAATCTCCTCCTTCGTTGGATTTCATGGTCTGAAAATTCCTTTTTATAGCTTCATTCTCTGCACAATTCTTTCACGGATCCCACTCATTCAATCCCATGCAATTTCAGCCAGCAATGGAACCATTTGTTGTTTTATCTCTCTCTTCCTACCTCTTGGGTTGACCCAGGTTTAGATCTAAACAAACTTCAAACAAATCCCTCTAAAAATATCGGCCCTCTTGGTAAACCAAAAGGAAACACAACACACAGAGTGTATTGCGTAGTCTCATTCGAGATAGTTCTATTGGTGACTACCATGCTCAAGTGCTTGCAGTCTGGGAATGAGTGGGGATATGGAACTGTACTTTGTGATCTTAATTTATTTCATCTATTGTCCATCTATATTAAACACTTTGTCATTCTTTATTCATGCATGTAAATCAACAGATCTAACTATATCATCAATACACTCATCTAATATTTAATCATTAACAAAAAATACATAAACCATAAGCAATTCACATAACATGTGATCTATCGTGGTTCACCCCCTCCTAGGATACGTTCACAAAGATTTGGTAGCTTAGGCTCTTTTATTATGGTTCTATAATATATGGCACCTTGCGCACTATAGTCTTTGATCTTACAATCTCAACAGACTCCACGGTCCCTGTGAGGTTGACTAGACCACACCAAGATCCTCAACCTATGATATAACCCTCAGGATCGAGTTGCTTGACTCTCTTATAGCTCAACCACTTACAAAATTTGTTTCAGATCTTACAATAGTTTCCTTCTTCGAACATTAAAAAACTTTTCCATGCTTCTCTCTTTGTTTCTCTAGACCTCCTAGGTACTTATATATTCTAATTCTCAACTCAAAAGTTGTTACATTCTTTTACAAAAACCCTAACCCTAATGTGGTTAGGCTTCCGTTGTTACATTCTTTTACAAAAACCCTAACCCTAATGTGGTTAGGCTTCCCTACATGAATGCCTTGCATTCTTTCCTCGCACGTGCTACTTTTACTTCCATTTGTACTTTTATCATTTTGGGTTTTTCCCTCAAAAATAACATCTCCTAAAAATAGGCCTGGGCCCAACATGTGAACACCCACTAATAGACTCCAGAAATAATTTCCACATAGTCCTAGTTAACCGACCATGCATTCATTAGTTAACTAGATAATCATGCAAGTGGAGTGGAGACAAACTCATGCATGCACATGTGTGGTGTTTTCCTAGCCTCATTCATGTGATATGTTCCCTCTTGGAAAGGATACCAAGGTTAGCATGCAACTATTGGTGATAAAACAGATATTTTCATGCATGACTCTACTCCACTAGTCTAATTGAAGTGTGACTGAGTCAAGAATAAAGAGATGGTGGCACCCTATTTTAGTGGGGAATATTCTCAAGGGAAAATATTCTCATCTATGGATAGAACCCTCATCATAGACTAGTAAACTTAGGAAAATAAATACTAGATGGGTGTGTAATATCTCCAATGCACCCCCCCCCC
>CBVK0101726775.1:0-11987 GCA_900067695.1 Picea abies | reverse complement strand
GGTCCTTAATGCTCAGACCTCCATTTTCCTTGGGTTGCTTGACTATGTCCCAATTTATTAGGTGGATTTTTTTTTTATCTGTTTTTCCTCCTTCCTAGAGAAAATGTCTTAGAAGCCTAGAAAATGCAGATTTGACATTTTGAGGAGCACGTAGAGAGGAGAATTGGAAGATGGGGAGAGCTGAGAGAACAGATTTTATTAACACTGTATGGCCTGCCAGGTTAAGCCAAAAGGCTCCCCAATTCTCCAATTTATTTTTGATTTTTTCTAGAATGTGAGTCCAGGCTGAGTTTGGGAGAGAATTGAGGCAGATTGGGATGCCAAGATATCTGAACGTTTTCCATTTTTCAGCTAGTGGAAAGCGGAAGACATTAGCTATTAGGTGAGTTGTTCTTAAAGGGGTGTTCCAAATGTATACATTGGATTTGGTGTTGTTTATGAGGGCTCCCAAAGCTTGTGTGAAGTTTCCTAGTGCAGTTTTGAATCATTTGACCATAACAATGGAGGCTCCTCCAACGAGGAGAGTGTCATCAACAAATTGAGAGTGATTTATTCGTTTCACTCCTCAGGCTATTTTGATTCCTAGTATGACTTTGGCAATTCGGTCCTTTTCCAGTTTCCTGCTCATAGTTTCAGCCATGATTATATAAAGGAGGGGGGAGAGAGAGTAGCCTTTCCTTAGTCCTCTGGTTCTTTTGAAAAATCTTGTCGGGCATCCATTGACCAGAGGGGCTATCCACAGAGAGGTTATACAGGTTGAGATCCAAGCCACGAAGCTAAGGTTGAATCCAAATTTCTTCATAACTGCTATCAGAAAGGAATTCCTTACCCTGTCAAAAGAATTGGCCATATCAATTTTAACAATCATACCTTGATCTCCCCATTCCTTGCTAGAATGAATTGCTTCTTGCACCAATATAATGTTATCTATCATTTGTCTTTTTCCAATAAAGCCACTTTGGTTTGGGGAGATGAGTTTGTGGAGAAGAGGTTTGATTCTATTCGCTATGATTTTAGTTATGAGCTTATAAGATACATTACAAAGGGAGATGGGTCTAAATCTGGAGAAGGAGGAAGGATTCAAATTCTTTGGTATGAGAGCCAAAAAGGTGTAGTTTGTGTTACCCCCAATCTTAGAAGATTTCTGAACATATTGTATCATCCTCTGGAGATCTCTTTTTATAATATGCCAACATTTTTTATAGAAATGTGCACTAAAACCATCCGGCCCTGGAGCTTTGTCTGGATGAAGCTGGAATAGAGCCTCATGGAACTCTTTTTTTGTGACTTCCTGATTGAACTTGCCGTTGTCCTCCTGACTGACAACACTCAGGATATTTTGCAGGATATTTTCTTGTACGTTGATATCTATATTGCCATCTTTTGTTAATAGTGTTTCGAAGTGAAGTTTGGCTTCTGCTTGAATTTGATGGAGGTCATCTGTTTTTGTGCCATCATCTTTTGTTATTTCCTTCACTTTGTTCCTCCAGATTCTAGCTTTAGCTTGTCTCTAGAAGAATTTTGTATTTCTATCCCCTAAAGTAAGCCAAAGGCTTCTGGATTTAAGTCTCCAAGTTTCCTCTTCCTTATCCTCTTCCTTATGAAGGATTTTTTGATAGTCCATGAAGTTTTGCTGCTCTTTGAGGAGAAGTGGATGTGTGATAGGTCCCTCTTCTAGGTCCTTTCTATTTTCTTACATTTCCTTAATTATCTTGTCTTTTGCTTCTTTCTCTTTTCCTCTATTCCTCGTCACCCAGTTTTTTAGGGTCGTCTTTATTCTTTTTATTTTCTGCTCCCAGATGTAGTTAGGAGAGCCTTGAATCCAGCAGTTCCAGGCATATGAGACAATGTTGAAAAAACCTGGCTCTGAAATCCAAAGAGGGTTGAAGCGAAAGGGGATGGGACTAGGATTGTTAGGAAGGGAAAGGATGAGGGTGATAGGCCCGTGGTCAGAGCTGATCCAGGGTAGGATGCGAGAGAAAGGGAGAAAGGCATCTTCGAGGAAGGAGCTGCTTAAGATAAAACGATCTAAATGAGCAGTGATATGCCCCGACCCCAGTCTTCTGTTTGACCAAGTGAAGTGACCATTGGAGGGATTTATATCAAGAAGATGATAAGTGGAAATAAGTTCCTTGAGATGCTCTCGAGATGGGTCCCATACAATTGACCCCCTTTTTTTTCTTTATGATGAAGAGTGGTGTTGAAGTCTCCAGCTATTATTAGATCTTTGGGGTCAAGAGAATCTTTGATATTTTGGAGGGAGGACCAACACTCCATTTTTTCCTAGTAAAGGGCAGGTATATAAACATTGATGAAGGCTAGAGTCTTACCTGTTTGCAGATGTAGTAGTGAAGTTTTAATCCAGTGTGTCACGGATTGCCTGGATTGCAGAGCAAAGAAATTGGGATTCCAGAGGGTGCAGACTCCCCCCGAGGCTCCTCTTGCACTGACTGTTGCACCTTTGCATGTTCTACAGATGTAACAACTCTCATGAAGGATATCAATATCCTTCCTTTTTGTCTCTTGGAGCATGAGGACTTGCGGATTTTCTACTTTGATAAGATCATGTATTAGCAAGAGTTTGTGTTGGCTCCCTAATCCTCTACAATTCCAGGAGATCATTTTTATCATTGATTAATTTTAGGGTTTCCCCCTTTATGGGGGTTGAATCCTTTCTGCTTCCTGGTCTGCCTTGTTTCCTTTCTAACAATCTGATCCAAAGTTGTTTGTTTCCCTAGTTCAATTTCCTTCCTAGCAGAAGCTTCTCTTTTATGCAGGTTTGTCTTTCTACCCACTTTTCTAACTGGTGAGTCAAGCGAATCAGACTCTGATTTTTCCTCCAAGCTTTGATCTAGAATGTCCTCCACAGGATGAGAGGCTTGAGGAGAGGGAGAGGGCTGAGCAGAAGGTGGAATCGTGGATTCAGGGGGTTGGATTGAGGGGGGAGAAGGGAGCAGGGGAGGCGGGTCCTCTCTAGGCGGATCTTGAGTCGGGATCTGGCTGGATGGTGCAGGTTTAGGCATGATATTAGGCTGGGGAGGTGTAGGGATGGCTCTAGTATTTGGTCCATGTCTCTGCTACTTTTTCTTTCTGCGTTTTTGCCAGTGTTCAGCTTCTTCAGTTGGAATTTCAGGGGGAGATTTAGGGAAATGCTTCGCAAAATGTCCATACTCATGAAATATTTTGCACTTGAAGGGAAGTTGTTCATAATCAACTTTTTGGAGGTAATTCCACTTATCCAGGGTGAGATCAATAGCTTTAGGGAGACATTTTTCTAGATCTACCTCTACATAGATGCACGCATAGGCTTGAAGGCCATCTTTTGGTTCTGCCCTATCTATGAACTTCCCTAGGGTATTTCCTATAGATCGGAAAGTTTCATTATTCCAGTAGTGCAACAGAAGGAAGGGGAGGTGAACCCAAACAAGGATAGCATTGGGAATGTCATTTTCAGGGTTAAAATCAGGAATCCAGCTATTGAGATACATACCTCTAGAGCCCATGAAAAACGGTCCGCTTCTGAAGATGAGATCCCTATCTTCTTTGCTTTCGAAAAGGAATGTGAAGAAGCCTCTTACACAGAGGAAATGCGAGAGGTTACCTTTCAGATGTGGTTTCCAGTTTTTGTCTATCCAGATCGCCATTGCTCTCGGGGATGGTCAGATGCCCGTGAATTGACCTATGAGTGCTTGTTCAACAAATTTTAAGGTGAGGGCTCTGGAGGTTCCTTAGATTTGTACCGAGGGGATCTCCTCCAATTTTTTTACAAACTTCGGCAGGGTTTGTTTGTTCGGTTTGGGAAGCAAGGTAATGAGTGCGGCGAACGCTGCCACATCTCTAGAAGAGTCGAAGGGAGAGGGATCAGGGGGCCACAAGGCCTCTCCAGGAGAGGGGGGCATGCGTGCAGGGAAGGGGAGGTCAGGTCGAGGACCTACTCAAAACCGCCGGTGTATATTGCATATAATTGAAGGCTGAGTTTCTTTAGTGATCACAAAACCGGTTGATTCAATTTTTAAGCAATAGTTAAGAAAGTAAATTTAAATCATTTTTTTTTATTTTTTACAGTTAACCATAAATGATATAAATAATTGTTATTTAAACAAAACATAAACCAAATATTTAGTTTCATTTAATGCAAATGTTAATAAGTGTCCAAAACCTAGTACAAAATTAACTACTAGATAAACAATTTGATCTCACAAAAAATTAGAAAATATGAAAAATAAAATTGATCTACATCCTTCAACATATACTATTTAAAATAAATTTCAAACATAAACATTATCACTTTTCTTAAGAAAGGTTTATACATCCCATGTATGAAATTTGAGGTTTTTAATTTCTCTTGCACACGGCCATGCATCTCACAATGTAAACAAATGCCTTTAAGAAATTATTTCATTTTGGTGGGGTTTAAAAAAAATGAAGAAAATATGAAGATGAAGAGAAATGAGTATAGTATGTGAGAGGCCAACAAAGGAGCAAAGCTTTGCATGCCAAGACTAACATTTCTAACAAAAAATTGAGGCCTTGTTCATCTATTTTATTTCCCATTCATCCTTCATAGATCTTGTTAGATTCTTTGCATTTCCTACTCGAGTCTCTTGTGACTCGAGAGGAATCAAATACAAATACTAATGATTCTCAATCAAGTTGAAGAAGTGAGTTGAAAGTAAAGAAGAGATCACATTGACATGTTCATATGAAACTCTAAATTGGTAAAATAATGTTCTCATAATCCAATATTTGATTACAAAAGGCATCTGGATTAATTCTTCTATTTTACAAGTCCTTTTGACATGTCCATTTAAAAATATGTTTTGGCATTTAAGTGACCATATCTCCCAAAGTAGGGATAATGGAGAAAAGATTCTCTAGTTGGTTTCCAATTCTTTGTAGTGCATCCTTTCTAAAAGGAAAATTAGGAGGTTTGGAACCCTAACCTGAACTAGAATAGTTTTGAACTCTTTTGGAATTTAATTTTAGTTGCAAATTACCTTAAAACCCCAAATTCTTAAAAAGGACGAGATGGAAACAATGTTGACTTGTCTCTCCTCTTTTGGTAACAATATCACCTACTAGGCTATGCTCTACTCACCATGACAAAGATTCCTTATTAATGGTATGTGTGATGGCCTAGGGGTCCACACATGATCCATGAGCTTCCAAAGTCAAGTTTTGTGTCCAAGACCCTAAAATTTGATGCTAAACTATTGCATGGATCCTATGAACCATCGTTGTTGTACAAATACTCAAAATAGTGACCATATATCACTTGTAGGATAAATATTCCCTATTCAATGCATGTGTGGCGGTATGGTGAACTACGCATGGATTGTGATTCTCAAAGGAAATTGGTATGACATTACACCTTATTTTTTGAACCCTAGTCATGGCTTCAACCCTTAGAACCATCCCTAGTGTTTCAAATCTTGAAATTACCACCATATCCCACTTATAGGAAAAAGATTCCATATACATATCCAAGGGCCTTGCACATATCCCATGAGCCTTGGGGAAAACAGGTGATGATCTAAGACTCTTTCGTGATAGTAAAAGATAGAAATACATAATATAAATAAATAAATAAACAAGTTGTGAAGGGCCCATAATCCATAACACCTATACCACTTTCAATATTAATACTAGAGTGGGGGGGTGTTGATGCATCACTTCTATAGAGATATCATTTTCAATCTTTGGTGTGGTTTTATTTTCCAAATAAATGATGGAAAACCTCTTATAAAACCATCCATATGAACAAAACACCTAACCAACAAATATAAATGACACATATAACCCACACACATAAAAATCACACCTAACCCACACACATAATTGGCGTGCATAAATGTTATGAGCCAAAACCTTGAAATATCATAAGAAACTAGAGTACACACCATGCACAACAAATGTGAGAGTGTAGAACAACTCCAATATAGATAAGAGAGATTAGTTACATAATAACTACTTAAAGAATATGAGAACCTCCTCCAAATACCCTAATACATTCATACATCCAAATCACATGCCCATCAATAATGACTACATGCTCTCTATATATACCTATTCACACATTGCACATGTTGCCCCTTTATTATTAGGACAACCACTATTACATATACATTTTCCCATTACATGTACATTTAACCCCATATATGCCACCCTTGGGGTCATATGATATATATTTAACCCTATATATGCCGCCCTTGGGGTCATATGATATATATTTAACCCCATATATTCCTTCCTTGGGTTCAAACCATAGTACCCTCTAAAAAGCTTTGTCCTTGAATCTTTGAAATTAAGGGTGTTACATGTGATGAAACCAAGTAATATAATTTCTTCATATTCCTAATTTTTTGTTGTCATTGATGATTATCAATCCATACAAATTCAATTATTTTTGGTCTTAATCCTTGATATATTTTTTTGCATAATTTTTTTCCTTTGATTCCATGTGTTGTTGTTGTGACTTCTCTAATTTGTTGTAGTTGTTGGTCTTTGATAATATCTTGTTGAATAATGGTTGTGTGATGTCATATTCTATGAATATTTATTAGTATTCCATCTTCTTCCTTGATAATGTTGATATCAATATTCTTGTCTTCCTTGAAATATTTCCTGGTAATGAGGGTGTTGATATAGTTTCACATTTGATGGTTTTCCTTCACTCTACATGCCTATTTCATTTGTCTTCTTTTCATAAATAATGACATCCTTTATTCTCTTTTCTTGGTATTTGATTACTCTAGCCTTGGAGATAATACCATCACATTTTACTTGTACATCCTCTCAATAGAGTTCAACTTCTTCAAGTATCTTCTAGTGACCTTCTTGGATCTTGTCTTCTTTATCCTTTTGAAGATGCAATGTGACCTCTCCTATCAAATTATGATATCCTTATTCAATCCTAAATTGTATATATAATTTTACCTCATCACTATTTAGGGATTCCAAATGTTATGAACCAAAACCTTCAAATATCCTAAGAAACAAAAGTACACACCATGTACAACAAATGTGAGTGTGCAGCAAAAATTTAATATAGATAAGAGAGACAAGTTACACAGTAAATCCTTAAATAAGAGGATAACCTCATGTCAATACCCAAATACATTCATACATAAAAATCACATGTCCCTCAATAGTGACTACATGCTCTCTATATAAACATATTTACACATTGCACATGTGGCCCCTTTATTATTAGGCCAACCACTATTACATATACACTTATCCATTACATTTGCATTTAACCCCAGATATTCCCCCCTTGGGGTCATACCAATAAATGATACACATACACATAAGTGATCCACACAAATAAGTGACACACATAAATGATGCACTTAACCCCCACACATACGAAATGCACCTTTAACCCCCACACATAATCGATGCACCTTGTAATCCCTGCACATAATAAACACGCCTAACCCATGCTCATAAGATATAAACATAAACATGGCACCTAACCAACAAACATAAATGACACACATAATCGACACCCCTAACACACAAACATAAGAAACACACCTAACCAATGCACATAAGAGATAAACATAAATAGGGAACCTAACCAACACACATAAGTGACTCACATAATCATCACCCCTAACACTCTCTCTCTCTCTCTCTCACACACACACACACATAATCGACACACCTAACCCATGCACATATTATGTGAAACACATAAATGACACACCAAAACTAACATTTAAATGACATTCCTAAAACATGTACATAATTGACACACATAAACATATGCTATGCAGGGTGAAAGCATGAAGACGAGAAACACATTTTGGAATGAGGCTCGGTGAGGCATTGCAAATTTCATTTTTTTGACCTAGAAAAAATTCAAAAAATATCTTGGTTGAAAGTTTAATAATATCTCAAGTGAGATTTATAACTCTTGGTTAAAATATAAAATATTTGGACTGAGAGTTTGCTTGGGTTTACTTAGGGTTAAAAACTTCTCAACCAAGAATTTGGGTGGATAGAAAGACTCTCGAATGAGATTTTAAAATATGAAAATGATTGTATAACTCTCAGAGAATATTCTCGATTGAGAGTTAGGATTCTCCACCCAAATTCTCATCTATTTTTTTTTAAACTCTGACCTGAGAAACTTATAAACTCTCAATTGAGAGTTTCTATATTATAAAAAATTAAAAATAGTTGAACTTGGGTCATGGTCCCTCACAAATTATATCTTTCGGCCAACATATTGAGACAAAAAATATTTGAAAGGACCCCCCCTCCTCCCCCCTTATGCCTTCAACTTTATCCAAACAAAATTCACCACGTTAGGTTAGAAGTTTTGTTTTTTTGTATTTTTTTAAAATGTTTTTTATATCATTTAGTTTAAGTTTAAAAAACCCAAACCTTAACCTAATAAATTGATACCCCTAAACATCAAAAACATGAAATTAGAACCCTAAGAACATAACCTAGGACAATAAACCATAAAAACTTAAAACCTAAAATGCCTAAAACAATCAATTTGTTGAATTTAGAATGTCAATTTCATTTATTTTCATTTTTAGTAGTAAAATTTTATTTTACTTTATTTTTTTTTACATTCTAAAAAAAATCGACTCCATCTGCATGCAAAAATGGTGCTAATTTTTTTTTAATCCTCTAATAACACTCAAAGGATTAAAATAAATAAATGTCTTTCAAAGGTTCAACATATAAATTTCACCTGAAACATATTAGATACATCTAAATCAAGTTTCAACATACATGATCCTTTCAATAGAGAGTTCATTGACAATATGAGTAAATCCTTTTAATCAAACCTAAAAAAGTACAACAATTTTCGTGATCAACATGGATTCATCCTCACATCCAAGGTTGGTGACCAAATATGTTTTTTCATGCAAAAAGAGATATTAATAAGGTTTCACTATTTAAATATGTTTCATATTATCCCTTATAACCCCAATTTCATAAAATTTGAAATAATAAAAGCAATGCTTAAGAAACAATGAATTTTGATTATAAAAGTGTCAATATCAACTTTTCTATAGTGCAAAAACAAATTTTAAAAGTGTTAATATTAGTTTTTGAAAGTATGATTTTCGATTCCAAAAATTTTTGAATAATTTTGAACCCAAAAGTGCGAATTTTTATTTCAAATGTGCAAATTTCAATTCCAAAGGTGTGTTTTTCAATTCCAAAAATGTGAATTTTGATTCTAAAGTTGTAAATTTTCATTCCAAAAGTGTCAATATCTAATTTCTACAAGGTTTATTTAGATTTCAATATTTTGATTTTTTTTCGGAAAGTGTATATAATATATAAATCCAATATTAATCTATAGTTGTCAACATATTATTTTTGTATGTCTATGCATAATATCACTATGAAACTCATTGCTAAATATACCAAGATTGAAGAGATGTAATAAAATAAAAACAAGAGACAATAATCATTGCATTCCATATTTGTACTGTTTCATAAATATTTAAGGCAAGATCCCTCAAATAAAGTATCATTCATCAACATCACTCAAAATCTCAACATTGTACTATGTATATTATTTTTGTGCCTTAATTGTTGTAAGGCCCTTCTCATTTATTATTATTTTCTCTCCTATCTATCCTACCTTTGGTGACCATGCCCATGTGATGTTATTAACATCAATGAACATATATTCTTTCAAACCAACATGTCATTGTTTATTTAAACAAGATTTATATATGTGTTTACCTTTTATGTTCTAGTTGGTTTCCACCATTGGACGTCTACTTATGTTTTTTCCCTACCCAACCACATCACACAATATTTATGTGGTGATTGTACTATGAGCAATTGTCCCTCTACAACACCATCCTTTGAAGAGAATGGATTTCTAGGCATGTTACATAGAGGTCCAATGTAGCAATCCTCAATTATGGGGACATTTTCCCTCAAGTACACTTCCATAACTTCATGTGAGGACTCTATAGGAGCATTGCTTCTTATTTCTTGCACTATGGATGGCCATAAATTAGTTGTCAAGTGCTCAATGCTCAGAAAGGGAGTGTCCAAAGACTTATATATATTCTCTCAATAAATTATCTTGGATCCCAATATTGTCCCTCTCCCTTATCAATCCCTTTCTTCTAGAATGAAATATATGTTTCTAATCCCTTTTTTAATTCATACATATCAAAAGGTCTCATTACATATTTATTTAACAATTGAGGTTGCCCCATAAGAAAGTATGGACTTCCATCACACACAGAACTCCACAAATTAATAGGAGGTGACCACTTTTGATCTCAAATCAAGGCTTTATATTGCATAAATAGCCTCCCATCAATGGGCTAGAATTTGATGAAGTGGCATCCTTTTATACCAAGTATCCTGGGGTTACTATCCAAAAGGAGTAGTTTCATAAATCTCTTGAAGTAAAAAAATTCATCAATTAAATATGGGACATAGAAATTGTGATCCTCACATGTCTTATAAATGTCCATCATCTTTGACAGTGAAAATATCTTTTCACTTTAATTTAGTCGATAACCTCCCATAAGTTCCATGTATGTATTCATGTTTGTATCCCACTCAGAGGAAAACCAACTTCAACAATGTCAAACACCCTCCTTGATGCAAGTAGCAATTTTTTTTATCACCTACATAATTATCCATTTGTATCAATAATATTGATGGTAATTTTCTATTTAACCTGCAAAATTTTGTATTATCAACACTTATATTAGGTGCTTTCATATCATATTTCCTATAGAACAATCATTTTTCATAAGACTTAGATTGTAATAGAACTTCATGCAATGAGTATTTTGATGTTCCCCTCTTATAAAACAAATTCCATATTTATCCACCATTGGTTCTTCAATATCCTTTAGACATTTATCTAATGAAGTCACAATGAATCTTGAACCCATCTCCAAAAACAATAGACTAAAGTGACCAAAGCCCCTAGTCTTGTATCTATATGTAAGCATACCAGTCAAAGAAATGGGGAGATTCATGACATTACTAATATCCTTTACCTTCTTAACCAACCTTGGTATAGAATTTTTTTACTTATCCATCTTGTCATGTAGAATGCTCAAGTAAGTGCTTGGACTCTTCTCTGAAGATAATTTGTGGGCATAGTACATATAGAAACAACTTGTAATATAGTTATTATGGGTTGTTTGAACTGCTTGCAACCATTCTAATTTAGTTGGACTGATGGTGGCCCTAATATT
The DNA here is from genome assembly GCA_900067695.1 of Picea abies. Classification (NCBI taxonomy): domain Eukaryota; kingdom Viridiplantae; phylum Streptophyta; class Pinopsida; order Pinales; family Pinaceae; genus Picea; species Picea abies. The sequence continues at coordinate 774 of CBVK0101726775.1, read as the reverse complement.
GTTGACTATTGAAATACAATCATTACACCTTGAAAATAATTTGTTCTTGATGATTGCAACATATAGAAACTAATTTCTTATTACTTTACTAAAACTAGATTGCAATATTGGAGGAATACCAATCAGTTGGATGTCCTCATTATCCATTTTGTGAAGAGAACCTTAGGACATATTTTTGTTAAGTTTTTGTTGTTTTTATTAGGTTATTTCCAATTTACATGAGCATTCAATGCATTTCCAAAACAACAGGATAAGGAGGATCACTGAAAGAAACACGATCACAAGGCACACAACATTTTATCCCGGGAAACCCTCATGGGGGAGAAAACCAAGAAAAAACTTCCTCAATAATAGATTACCAATACAATGCCAATACTAAGACCAAAACACTAAAGACATACCAAGCCTGAGCATGCGCCTCTCTTCTCCTTCCTCTTGCAACTGCAACTTCCTTCAAGATATGCACACTATATGAGTGAGTGAGTGTGTTCAAATGAGGCATCATCCTCACATATAAATACAAGTTGAGGAAGCACTAGGGTTATGTCTCTTCGTTTGGTGGGGGCAACTTCTCCTAGAAGTGGCTAAAACCACTTTATAATTACTAGGGGCCGATTTTACAAATACAACTATACAAGTACAGTTTGACCAATCCACAAAATGGGATTTGACCTTATACAAGAGTCGACTTGATCAATCCACAAAAGGGGATTTGATATATTAAATAATAACTCAAACATAATTAGAATATTCTTCGAAGTTACAATATTTCAA
>CBVK0101726751.1:0-21152 GCA_900067695.1 Picea abies | reverse complement strand
TGGGTTTTCTTCCCCTAGAGGGTTTCCCAGGATAAATGTTGTGTCTATTGGGGATGTGTATTTCTCAGTGATCTTGTTCTTATTATGCTCTTATATTATGAAATGCAAAGAACTATAATAATGGCATAGACATTAACAAGACCTACATTGGACATAGAGCAAAAGAAATCTATAAGGATGCCTCAATGTGTCAGATTTGTAGTGTGAGGAAATGGTATGGCCCCAAGATTGCAGAGAAAGAAGAAGAGAGCCAGGATGTGAAGGTTGTCACATAAAAATAAGGATGAAGAGCCTTTAAAGAAACTTATTTTTCCTGGAATGGTGGGAGAAATGAGTATTGATATTACCAAGTATTGGTGTTAGCAATATCAACTTTTTGGAGGTTTGATGAAGGGATTAAAATAGATGAATATGCACCAAATATTTTCGTTTTTTGGGGGCCAAATGGTAGATTTAAGGCCATCACTTATCACTTTGGGGATATCTCATTACCTACTGACATTTGACATGCCTGATGCATGCGATACTAAGAATGGCTCTGTATTGATTCTAGGTATGTGAAGGCGAGTAGATATAGAAATGTATTTTCTTTTAGGAAAAATGAGTTCAAAATCTTGCCTGTGGATGATAATGAAGTATGCTCCATGAACGATTAATGGCTATTGAAAACTATGTTTCTTTTTGGGAGTTATTAGATGTGAAACTGTGATAATTATCTAAAGAAAATTTTAGGATATGTTTTAGGTCCATTATACAATCTTCAAATTTTGGATGTAAATTGAAGCCTTATATGATCCTACCATGATAATAATAATAACCAAAGTATCAGGCACATTGGTCCACTATGTAGTGTTGGGGTTCCATATCCCAAGAAATTGTCATGCAACCATGTTGGATCAATGATTTAAGATTGGAATGATTTATAGGTTTAAAAAAGGTTTAGTCAATCTTCCTTTAGCCAATAATGAGACAGTGTCACATATTTTTCCATGCTTGATCCATGGAGAATAAGAAGCCATGGAAGTCCTTTTTGAGCATTTCAATCCCTGTTTAAAGGATTGGATTGAATTTGATGAGTTACAAAAGAAATGGCAAGAAAATATAAAAGATGAAAGTTTAGATAAAAAGCATTGAATGAAGGCTCTCAATCCATAATTTTTCAAGGTTTCAGAATGAACCATGATAAATTCATATGGTAAGAGGCTAAAATATATCATTGAATAAGGCATTGTGTGAATGGCATGTGGAATCCATCCTTGTGTCATATTTTTTTGGTGTTGAAATAGATACTTTAAAATGAGAATTCATTGGAATGGATATTACTCTCACCAGCTCATTGGAATGGCTATTACTCTCACTACTAAACTCAAGCGTATGCAAAGTCTTCATGAATATTGTAAAGACATTGTGATAAAAACAATTGTACATGTAGCAAAGTGTTGAAGAATCATCATTCAATACTGAAAACATTTCCTTGAAGAATACTTCATATAATGTAAATATTTTTTTGAATTGACGTTGAAGGTTGATAGGATTAATGGCATCATTATGATTTTCTTTAGTGTGAAAATTTTGAAGGAATATTTGATGAAGAGAAAGAAAAACAACTATTTATGAGATCCCCTGCTTTGTCTATCTTCTTCGTGACCTTAAAATTAGATTATTATTATTATATATATATGACCCTTTTTCAAACATATCAAAAAATATGCAAATTTGTTGAATCCCCTCTTTCTGCATCATATATTGTCATATTATAATGTTTAAGTATGGATAAAGAGAATTTGGTAGCCAAAAGGCTTAATGGTGGATTCCATGTGTACTCTTTGTAAGGATTACATACATGTCAATATCATCACAGACGAAACTGCTAGACAAGTGAAACTCACAGAGTCAAGAAAACTGGAGGAGTCCTTGCATGGATACAATTATTGAGGTTTAATTTTGATTCTTACACTATGTTGAAAACATTGTTATCTAGTATCCTTAATTGGATAGGCATTAGTCTTGACAAATAACACCATCCATTTTATTCTAAATATTACATCAAAAACATTTCTTTACTAAGGTTTCCCCACTAGTGACGAAAAAAAACCAACCTAAAGTGAGTGGAATATTTGTTGAGGTGACAATGGAAAACCTTCTTTTGTGCCCCTAGAATTTTACTTTCTCAAAGGACTTTTTAACATTTGAAGTGCAAGTTTGGGAGGTAACAAGTGATGCAAGAGCATCGTAAGCAGCTAGCCAGGCAAGCAATGTAAATGGTGGAAGACAACTAGAAGACCTCCAATGCACATTTTTGAAATGTTTTTGAAGCATTAATGTAATGATTAAAGGGAATCGTACTTGCATATTGTAAATAAGTCATGAGTGATTCACTGTCATCTGTAGAAGAGGCATTTATGCATAGTTAATGAAAGTAGGTAGGTCTGAATTATAGATTAGACAATGTAGAGAGAAGGAGGGAAAACGGATATAGACACCCTCATCCTTGTATCATTAGATCACTAGAACATTAGAATAGAGCTATAGCAGAGAGATAGAGAGAAGAACCCATGTACATAAGCTTTGAATTAATACATGAAGCTTTGAATCATACTCATGGTGTTATGATGTTTTCTGTGTATACATGTTGAATGGTATGTTGATAGTTGTTTCATTATTTCTGTTATGCATTTACTTTGATATTGAGTTGAATGCATGATTTCATATTAAATGTTTGAAGTCTTAGAGAAGAAAGAGAATGAGTTTCAATTGTTTCTCTTCCTGAGAAAGAATTTTCTACAAGGAGTGTAGTGAAATGTCTGCAAGGAGTGCATTGACAAAGGTTCATAGTTTATCTCTGGAAGCTTAGGAGGGATATCATTGTTCTCATTCCAGCAGAAGTTCAAGTGAAGCATAGGATCCATGCAAGGCATGTGCAGGCTAACTAAGTCCTTAGGAGTTATTAACTAAGGTGGAAGAGAGAAAGACTATTGTCGTAGAAGGTGCACAGAGTCGAGAGTTCAAATACGCAGAATCATTTGAAGGTCTATTGCAAGGAGTGCGAGAATAGACCCTTTTTCGAGGCTTGAATTTACCAGAGAAATCTCAGAAGGGATGGCACCTTTGAAGTGTTCAAAGGAAGGTAGGAAGCAGAATATTTGTGTAGAAGGTTAAATTTTGACGAAGAAACATTGGTTCGTTCCATATATATTCTTGAGGAGAGAATTAAATGATTGAAATTCTCTGTGGAGAACTCATGAAATAGTGAGGACCATAGGATTCAAGAGATTTTCAACGAAGATAAGCATTGGACGAATCCATCCTTTCACAACTTTTGTACCGTCGAGATCATTTCGACATTTCAAAGTTTGTAAGTTCGAAGTGTGAATGAATCCCTTGGTCGCTCGAACTCCCGAAGCGCGAACTGGATTGTTGTGTCTAAAGGAAAGGAGCATAATTTTTGGCAGTTTGGAAATTTCAGAGTTCGACATTTCGGGGGTCCTGATGACAAGGATTCGAGCCTAGTAGAGTAGAAATCCAAAAGTCTTGAGTTGCGATACAACTTGATGTGAATTTCAGATTTCGGTAATTCAGGATTTGAAATATTGGAAGTCCTGATGATAAGGAGCCCGAGGCCTTTGTATTGAAAAACCCAGAGTTACAAAACCCAAAAAATCCTTGAAATGGCATTTTAGCATTTTGGGGATCAGGGTTTCGGCATGCCCGTTGACAAGGATTCAAGACACTTCACATCATAAATCCTAAATTTATGAAATGTGAAATATCCGTGAAAGTGTGTTGTGGCATTTCGATGTTTTGGGGTCCGGGGATTCAGGATTGTGGTGACAAGTGTTTTGGGATTGAGAGTTTTGAACTCCCAGTACTCAAATGTCCAAAAAGAAATGTGAGTCGTTGATTTCATAGAAGTCATCACTTTAGAATTCGGGGTTTCGATGTGATAAGGGAACAACAGTCAAAGACTGATTCAAGTTTCGAAAGATGGGAAAGGTGACAAGTGGCAGGAATCGTCAGAGACTGAGGATAACTGAGAGGACAAGTGGTGATTTTTTGTCAATAGTCAAAGTCAGACTCCATTGAATATTTCTAGGTTTGGAGGTTGGAGAGTCAAGAAACCTCATGTCAGGATTCACGAAATCATGAAGTCCGAAACCCCAAAAAAAAAGAGAAGAAAAACCCGTTGAGAAGCCAAAAATTGATGAACATGTCAGGATTTGGCAATTCAGTAATTTAGGAGACAAGAGATTGGGGTTCCCTATTCTAGAATTCCCAAAGTCATGAAACGTGATACAGAAGCAGAGGAGGATGTGGCCAAATACTTCAGCGTTTCAGCATTTCAGGTTTTGACAAGTGGAATGGCTGAGAACCTCGACAACAATGATCACCAATCGTGAAACCCGAAGTCCCTTGTGGCTTGAAAAAAGGGGTTGATTAACCCTTGGTGTTGTTGTAGTGAATATCCTAAGTGAATCTTGGGCTGAGGGTAGGGGCTCTACATCATTTGTGGTATCGGAGTGCAGAACAACTTCTTTTCTTTATGTAGCAAGGGAAAGGAGGAACATTTTTAGCCATGCCACCGAGAAGGAGAGACAGACCAATGTCTGATCCAATAGTGGAAAGAGAAATGCATGAACTACATGCTAGGCTTGATGCCATGGAGACAGAACAGAGGCACACAGTCGACACTGGGGATATCAGTGAGGCTAATAGTGAAAATGAAGCTAGACACGAAGGAGAAGAAGTCATAGTCGAAAATGTTGTGGATGAAAACCTATTCAGGGTTGTTGCGAGGATAGGTGCCAGGGTAAAAATGGAGATTCCCATTATGAAGGGAACCTAGATGTTGAAGAGATTCTAGACTGGATTAGGGCTTTGGATAAGTACTTCGACTATGAGGATGTCGAGGAAGAGAAGAAGATTAAGCATGTTGTCACGAGACTTAAAGGGCATGCAACATTATGGTGGGATGAACTGCAGGCTGACAGATGTTGCAAAGGCAAGAAAAAAATCAAGAGTTGGGATAGAATGGTTGCGAAGATGAAAGCCAAATTCATACCCAAGGATTATCAAATTACTCTGTTTCAAAGGATGCAGAATTTGAGACAGAAGATGATGTCAGTAAAAGAATACACTGAAGAGTTCTACAAGATCAACATTAGGGCAATTCATTGGGAAAGCGATGATGAAAAGGTTGTCAGGTACATGAATGGTCTTCAATATGACATTCAAGATGATATGAGCATGATGATCATTAGGAATGTAGAGGATGCTTATCAGATGGTTCTGAAAGATGAAGAGAAGCTGAGCTAAAATCAAGGTCAAAGAGGATGAGGCATAAGTCAAGCCAGAGGCAAAGCAATTTCCCAAGACAGAACTCAGAAATCTAAAGAAGAAGGGAAAAAACCTCAAACCCAAACTGAGAGAGGGGGAAGCTCATAGAGAGGACAGTATGCTAATAGAAATACTTTTCCTTGTACCACAGGAAGAGGAAGAGGCCAAGGAGGTGAAATGAAATGTTTTACCTGTGGGGAAAATCGACATAAATATTATGAGTGTCCAGATAGGAAGAAATAAGGTGGTGAAACTCACATTGTTGAAGCACAAGGATGGAATGTTGAGGCAGAAGATGCTAAGGGAAAAAGATCCTTGATGATGATGAAAGTTCTCTTAACACTAGAGAAGGAGACAGAGAACCCAGCCCAAAGGAACGGACTTTTTCAGACTGCTTGCAAGACCAAAGACAGGGTATGCAAGGTTATAGTGGACATCGGTATCACAAACAATCTTATTTCTACAGAGATGGTAGAAAAAATGGAGCTGGCGAATATTGTACATCCAAGCCCATACAAAGTTTCATGGCTAGAAAAGGACATTAGGTAAATGTCACTAAATAACATTTAGCTAAACTCAAAATAGGGGGATATAAGGATGAAATAATGTGTGATGTCATTCCCATGGATTTTTTTCATCTATTGCTGGGTAGACCATGGAAATATGACAGAAATGTGATTCATGATGGGAGAAAGAACACATACACCCTGGAGAAGAATGGGAGGAAACACATGTTGCTACTGATTAAGGATAAAGAAGTGAAACCAGAGGTAAGAAACACTGTACTTGTCATGAGTGGGAAGGAACTTCTTAATGAGGTTAAGAAGAAGGAATACACACAATTTATTGTGGTCAGGAAGCCTAGAATTGTTTTGACCAGTACAAGAGTGGATGATTTAGCAGAAGAAATCCAGAAGTTGTTGGAAGGGTTTGCTGATATAGTAGTGGATGAACTACCTCATTCATTATCACCTATCAGAAGTATAAGTCATCACATCAATCTTATACTAGGAGCGAGTTTACCAAACAAAGCAGCGTATAAGTTGATGCAACAAGAGAATGAAGAAGTCAAGAGACAAGTCCAAGACTTAATGGACAAAGTATTGGTTAGAGAGAGCTTGAGTCCATGCCTTGTTCCAATAGTACTCATCCCAAAGAAAGATGGAGGTTTGAGGATGTGTATAGACTCAAGGGAAATAGATAATATTACCATCAGATATAGATTTCCATTACCAAGCATGGATGATTTGATGGATTGCTTGAGTAGAGAAAAGTTTTTCTCAAAGATTGATTTGAAAAGTGGATATCATAAAATCTGAATGAGAGAAGGTGATGAATGGAAGACAACATTCAAGATAAATGAGGGGTTGTATGAATGGAATGTTATGCCATTTGACTTAAAATATGTGCCCATTACTTTCATGATATTGATGAATGAAGTGTTGAAGGATTTCATAGGAAAATTCATCATTGTATATATTGATGATATATTGATTTTCAACAAAACAGAAGCAGAACACTTGAAGCATTTTGTAATAACCTAAATTATTTAATTCCAAAATTCCATACAATTAAACATATAACTCCTTTCAATTTGCATAAATAATTAATTCACCAACATATAAGCAAAATACTCAGCAGAGATTAAAATTTATCTACAGCATGAAAATAACTTAGCAATTCATAAATAAACATACCTGCTTCTGATGCTAAATCCCACTGCTCCATTGGTCCATTGATGAAGTTGAAACTGTGTCAAACACTGCCCAAAAATGAGTTTTCCTCCTTGCCAGCTAGGAGCAGCCTATCTGGCTCCCTAGCTCTAGGATACTGTAAGGATATCCTGGCCCATGTGCCCAAAACCCCCAGCAAACTGGTGCCCCCTACTTTTGATTCACTAAAAACCCCCAAAACCAAATTCCTCACACCAGAGAGATCCAGAGAAAAATATCCCACAGAAATATATCCTCCCCTCAAAATTCTTCCTCCTCCAAAAAGAATCCCCTCCCCATAAGACTCTTCCCCATCATATCCTCTTTCACCGACTCTCCTCCCCCTCATTAATTTCCTTATCTCCCCTTTTAATATCTTATCCCCTTCATTAATATCTTATCCCCTTCTTTAATGTCTTGTCCCCTCCCACATACATAAATCTTTTAATTAAACAAATTAAAATTATTAAGCCCCTTAAATTTATTACCCATGTCATTGAATGTGATATGTAATTAATTAATCAATCAAAAGCTATAAACAGTTAATTAATAAATAAATATTTAATTAATATTATTAATGCTAATCATTGTTTAATTAAAACCATATTAGGACAATTAATTATCTAATCAATTTTATTTAATAATCCCTAAGCATATATTCAACTAGGGTTGTTACATACACCCACCATTCAGGAAACTTCGTCCCGAAGTTAAGGTATCTCATGGTACAAAGGAAAAAAAACATGCTTCACACATTCATAACAAATAATCAACACTATTGGTAAGTAGGCCAAGAAAACTCATACATACTAGTGTACATGTACAAGAAATGCATTTGTAGCTAGAACATACAAGTCTGATGCATGTACTAATAATCAATAACTATCATCCTTTAGTAATTTAGGTATGCTTCCAATCCAATCAACAAGACTAGTCTTTTATAAAAGACAATAAACCAATCAACTGTTTGAGAAATCCTTTAATTACAATTATCCGGTTCAACAATTTTATTTAGACGATTGTGGTTTAGTTACGTAATTATGAATATTCATATATACACATTTTCTTTTTAGAAGGGAAGACATTAAATTCCACCATCAGACAAATCTCCATACTCTCTCAACTATTTCTACTCATCTTTCCTCCCTAACTTACTTCCATCTCCATTCCTATCCTTCCTCTGCTGAACTATCTTCGAGCGTCAACTATATTGAACTAACTCCAAATAGGACCCGTAAGCGGAAGTGTCACTATCTCGACCAAGCTTCCCTAGTAGGCAACTGACAGTCATCATCACATGTCTTGGGGAGAGTGAACTAACACCGTCCTCCCATGACTTCAGGTTTCAGAGGATACACGGTGGGAAATGACTCCACCCCTCCTAATCATAACTAGGGTCCACACCCTACAATGGAATATACAGTGGCATCGTGTTGCTGGGGGTTTTGTCATCATTTATTTGGTTTTGGGCAGTCTCATCACTTGAAATCCTGCACTAGTCCACATATCATAGAAATGCATCCAAACCAATATAATTTCACATACAAATATTCGTACCATAATGTTTCTCAGCTAGTGGTCATGATATCCACTTTCATCATCATTATCCCTTGGCTATTTCATAGCCCATAACCTCCAGATTAGTCTGTAACACAAACTCATACATTTCTATGCATTATCATCATGTAATTTCATACCATCATCATTTCAATTCGGTATCCTTGTACAAACAACTTAACATCAACATTTTCAAGTTAGAAATAGATCCTATAATATCCCATAATTCAATTTCGACACCCATTCATAAGATTATCATTTACCAAAATAGATTGCATCATATCCAACATCATTCTAATAGCATTTAAACATTCATAAAAAATTTCATTCTCACAATATGTCACATCATATACATCATCATCAATAACATTTAAACTTTCATAAAATTTACATTCACATAGTAGATCGCATTATATACATCATCATCAATAACATTTAAACATTCATAAATGTTCATACATCTTAAAGTTTCACTGTGAATAGAAAATAAAGTATATAGGCCTCAATTAATCCTGTATGTCTAAGTCAAAAGGTGGTGTTACGTACACCCAACCTTTGAGAAACATATTATAGAGGTGGTCAAAAAAGTGAGGGATAGTCTCATCGTAGTGTCTCAGCGTCTTCCCAAGTAGCAGATCTTGGACTATACTTGTCCCACTAGACCTTAACTTGGTCTACAAGACGGTTCCTGAGCTATCAAACTCTATGGTCCAATATGCATAATGGTTCTATCATGAGAGTTCCCACGTCAGATACCTATAATTCCTTCCAATTTAGTCTATGTGATTCATCAGTAACATAATGACGTAAAACATATACATGAAATACATTATGAGTTTAATGCAAGTGGGGTGGAAATACGAGACAATAGGTAATGGGTCCAATTTTCTCTTGGATTCTGAATGGTCCTATAAATCGAGGTGACAACTTTGTCCCCTTCTTGAACCGTACGGTACTCTTATTAGGCCTAATACGAATGAAAACCTAGTCTCCCACTTCATAACTTCGATCAATCCTGTGTGCATCCGCATAACTTTTCTGCCTATCCTATGCTTCCTTTAGTCTCCGCCTAATCTGAATCACTTGTTCCTCCATGTCTTGAATCAATTCTGGCCCAACTGTTACTCAATATTCTAGTCTATCCCAACTCAACAACGTTCTGTATGGCCTTCCATACAGAGCTTTGTAGGGTGGCATTCCGATGGAGCTATGAAAAATGTTATTGTAGGCAATCTCTACCAAAGGTGGGCACTTCTCCCACTGGGTTTGATTATCCATGACATACATCCTGAGCATGTCTTCCATAACTTGATATACTCTCTCAATTTTCCCTTTTGTTTTAGGATGATAAGTTGTGCTTAAGTTCAACTGAGTCCCCAATGTTGACTACAAACTTGTCCAAAACATAGAAGTGAATCAGGAGTCCCTATCTGAAATGATCTTTTTAGGTATCCCGGGCAAATGGATAACCTCACTTACAAACACACGTGCCACATTAGTGACATCGTAAGTGTCTCTAACCGGAATAAAATGAGCACTCTTGGTTAACTTATCCATTATCACAAGAATGGCATTGTGTCTATGAGATGTGAGTGGTAACCCCACAAAAAAATCAATAGAGATGACTTCCCACATGGACATAGGAACATCATGTGGTTGTAGGAGGCCCGCCAGGTGATGGTGGTCGGCTTTCACTTGTTGACATTCTAGGCACTTGGAGATGAAATGGACTACATTGCGCTTCATGCCTACCCAAAAGAAGAGCTTCCTCATGTCTACATACATCTTCTTCACACTCGGATGTGCACAATAAAGTGCTCTATGGACTTCCTTCAGTATGATGCTTCAAATATCCCCATTTTTAAGGATGTACATCCTTCCTTGATATCTCAATAGTCTGTCTGCTTCCAGACTATATCATTCATACTTGGATGTAACTACCTCCCGCTCTGGAGGTTTGATGTAACCTTTAAATACCAATTGTCTCCTTGAAGTTGTGTCAACACATGTTCCCTCAGATTGACCTTTAAGGGTACCAAGGAGAAGATACGTGCTCTCCTACTCAAGGCATCTGCAACCAAATTTTCCTTTCCCTTGATGTACAAAATACCAAAATTGTACTCACTCATAAATTCACTCCATCACCTTTGCCTGGCATTCAGATCCCTTTGGGTGAAGAGATGTTTTAAACTTTGATGGTTCGTTTTGAGCTCAAAGTTTCTCCCTACAAGATAGTGCCTCCAAAGTTTCAGAGCTAGCATTACAACTGCCAACTCTAAATCATGAGTTGTGTATAGATCTTCATGTTTCTTCAACTTCCTTGATGCATAAGTTATCACTCCTCCATCCTGCATTAGCACATCCCCCAACCCTTGATTCAAGGAATCTGTGCAGACTATGAAGTCCTTTTCCATATCTGGTACTCATAAAATTGGCACACTAGTTAGTAACCTCTTAAGCTCAATGAATGCACTATCACATTCTTCAGTCCATTCATACCTGACCCCCTTACGCTGCAAGGTGGTGATGGGTTTTGCTATTTTGGAGAATCCCTCCACAAATCTTTGATAATAACTTGCTAGCCCCATGAAGCTTCTCACCTCATGGGCATTTTTTGGCACTGGCCACTCCATAATGGCCTTTACGTTTTCTGGGTCCACAAAGATTCCTTTCCCAGAAATGATATGACCTAAATAGTGAATCTCTTTCTAGAAGAAGGAACACTTCGACAAATTCCCATACAATTTGTTCTCTCTAAGGCAGGACAACACTACTCGTAAGTGTTCCTCATGTTGTCTTTCATTCTTGTAATAGATGAGGATGTCAACTAGAAAGACTTGTACAAAATGGTCTAAGTACTTCCGAAATATGCCATTCATGAGGCTCATGAATACTGCTGGCACATTGGTCAATCCAAAAGGTACTACGACAAAATCGTAATGTCCAAACTGAGTTCAAAAGGAAGTTTTTGGGATGTCGCCTTCCTTAATCCTTAATTGATGATACCCTGATCGTAAATCAATCTTTGAGAATACCATTGCTCCTTTCATCTGATCAAAGAGGTCATCTATTCATGGCATCGGGTACCTATTTTTCACTGTAGCATGGTTCAAGTCCCTGTAGTCTATACACATTCGTAAGGATCCATCCTTCTTCTTTACAAAAATTATTGGGGCACCCCAAGGTGAGACACTGGGCTTACTATCCCTAAGTCCAATAACTCTTTCAACTGCATTCGCAACTCACAAAGTTCTAGCACTATCATCCGATATGGAGTTTTGGAAATTGCTTCTGCATCGAGTTTTAGCTCAATAGTAAAATCAAGCTCCCTCTCATGAGGTAACCCTGGTAACTCATTCAAAAAAACATCCTTAAATTATGCCAGCACCGGGTACTGATCCAATGAGGGTCCCTTCCTTCCATTCACTACTTCCACTACATATAGTCGATACCCTTGTCTCACGCATCGCTTAACCTTCATATTTGAGATAAAGTGTAATGATACTTTTATCCATACACCCTAGATCTCTACCGGCCTTCCTTCGTCATCTACACATAGCACCCTCTTTGAGAAACAATATACCAAAGCTCGGTGAGCTGCCAACCAATCCATTCCAATGATTAGGTCATACGCCCTGAGAGCAGTGACGTATACCTTCAACCTGGTAGTACACACTCCCAGGTATACTATGCAATTTTCAACACTAGGTCCTACCACTTGTTTTTCCCCCGAATCCATCTCAACTTGTTTAAAGTCATCGTGCTCATAGGTTGCCAACCCACTCTTTTCTAATGCAGATGGTGAAATGAAACTATCTGTTGCACCATAATCAAATGAAATTTTAACATTGGTATTATTTAGCGTACCTGATGAATCCACCACCGTGGATTGATGTTTGGCATGGCGATTATTGACCACTGCGTAAAAATGATAGCTGCTACTTCCTCTTCCCATCGAGGCCTTTCCTTATCTATACACGAACCTTGATTGTAACTCTGGCATTTACGCTAGTAATGGGGTCCTCCGCATCCCTAATAGGTAGCACGGGATTTAACCTACACATTGTTATTTGACTATCTCTGAGATTAGATCCTTCCCCTGGAACCCCTGCCCCTACTAGTTGTTCCCTGAGATGGCCGTGGACCTGTCTGCGTCGTTGGCGATGAACAAGATGTTGCACTCCCTGCTATTGAAATCCATGTGGCTACTGTCCTTGGCATGATTCTATTACCATATAGAGGTGGCCTTGAGCCCCTTCCCCTGGGAAATGTCCTATGGGCCTTCTCGACAAATCCAGGATGATGCAGAAATGTTGGTCTTGTACCCCCAGTTAAGTTCATGTGTTCCTCCGCATAACATGCATTTTCCATAGCTTCCACTACCAAAGACGATTTCCACATCCACACCATAGCTCTTATATTAGGGTTCAATCCATAGACAAAGCACTCTACTTGTTGTTTGTCATTATCCATATACGAAACATATTTGACCAATTCCATAAATCTGATCTCATATTCTTCTACAGTTATGTTTCCCTATACTAAGGCATGAAATGCCCCTACCTGTTGTTCCTCATAGTACGTTGGCAGATATTTTCTTTGGAACCTCTCCTCGAAAAGTTCCCAAGATACTGTGTCTGGGGTAAGATGCAATTGTCTTTCAAGGTTTCCCCACCAGTTCAAGGCATTATCTCTTAACTGAAAAATTTTAATCTTCGCCTTTGATTTGGATGCATAGTCCGTTAAGGAAAAACACCTTGTCATTCCTTCCAACCATGATTCCACGCGTTCACTGGCACAACCCCCAACAAACTCTTGAAGTTTGATCTTTTGCAATTCTCGAGTGATTTCATCAGGTGGAGGTCCTCCCCTTGAATCCTTTGAGACTTATGTATTACCCATTCCAGATGGTGGAGGCTCCACCTTGGTCCCTACTGGTTGTTGCCCCTTTAAATTTTCATTTATGGCCTCCAACGAGCGTAGTATGAGAGCTAGCGTAGTATGAGAGCTAGTTCGGGCGATGGTGGTGGAGGTGTTGGCAGTGCCTGTGACAATGCTCCCCTGCCTCGATTCCCTTGAGTCCTAACCATCCTGTATGATTTAACCTACATCAACCAAAGTTGTCAGGGTGAGTTCAAGGACGTTTCAAATTGGTGCTACTTAAACTAGAAATAGGGTTAGGTGTAATTTTTTCTTTACTTGTTTGTAAACAAACATTACTCTCTTTAGGGGATTGGCTAGGTTAGGATTAAGCATCTAAGCTTGATTTATTCACCTAAGAAAACTATTGACTCCCTTTCCTGGTAGCTATGCTAGCCTTACACCATACTCGCCAATTCCTCTAGCTTACTCTCCTAGTGTGTATTATGCCTCCTTCCCACTTGTCCTAGTCTAAGTCCTTTAAACTTTTTGCTTACAAATAATTATCCTTCGATGATTGACTCGTGAGATTTCCTTGGCACATTGTACACATGAGTTCAATTGCGTGTCTCAATGGCTATAGGTGCAAGTCTTTAAGGATTGTAGAGTGGCTTTCAGAATTGGAACTTAGCGCTTGTGCACTGTGGTTATGTATTGCTTCCTAACTTGTGGTCGTATGATGTAGTGAGCCTGAGGTGATGATTTGAAGTCTATTGTTTGACTTTTATTGGTGGAATGGAATGGAAGGGCTTGATGATTGGATATATGAGTTGTGTGTAAGGTCTTGTGAGCTTGATGCTTGGATAATCAGAGATTATTTGTCAGGGTAGTACTTTGCTACCATTGATAATTAAATTATTTATATGTGAATTTATTTTTCTAAAGTGATATGTGTGGCGTGTTGGTGTTAGTTCTCTTCTTAAGGCACTTCACTTGGTGGGTGGTCTTGGGTTAAAAACCCATGGACTCTCTAACATTTTAATTAACTTTAATGTAGTTTAACTTTACACTAAATACACAACTAATTTAATTAACTAATTATTTTTTAAAGATAATTAATTACACTAATAATTTTGAAGTTACTTAATTATCTTTAAAAGTTATTTTTATACTAAATTAACTTGAATTAACTTTAAATTAATTCAAACTAAATTAACCTAAATTATTATTTTTTTAACATATATAAACAAACAATTTAACAAATAACATATATAAACAATTTAACAAATAACATATATGAATATTTTACGATAATCAATAATAAATAAATAAGAAAATAAAATGTAACTAAAATAAAAGAAAATATAATTTACGTACATAGTTTAAAAACAAATTTCTTTTTAAATATCTAAAGGGAGGGCACGCATGAAGCCCATGTGCCACCTTCATTCCCACCAGTTCTTCATACCTAAACCCTATACTATTCCTTAACCCTAATGCTCCTTCACTTCCTCCTCTTTCCTCTACCGCCTCTCCACTTCGCTCTTCAGAGATTGTAAATATGCTTTCTGCTCCTATAAATCAGTTTCAAATGGCAGAGGTTTTGATTTGATTGTCATGGATAACTCTGTGAATCTTAGTATTGCTTCCCCATTTTTCGGTGTCATATTGGCCGATAATAGCAGTGCTCCTCCTGATAGCAACAATGATCCCTATGGTGGGTTTAATACTCATTTTAATCCATCCATGGAAATTATCATCATTGTTCTGTTGAGCGCGTTTTTCTTCTTGGGTTTTTTTTTTCTCGATTTACGTTCGCCGCTGCATCGGCAAAGACGACAGCCTCAAATCTTCGCTACGAGGGGCGAGAGGGGCCAATGCACAGGCCCAGAGGTAGGATTATTGCACCCATGGTCTCGACAGAACTATCATCGAAAGCTTCATGGTGTTCAGCTACGATCTCGTGAAGGCCTTAAGGTGCAAATGAAAGAAACGCTCAAGTGTGTTGTCTGTCTCAACGGATTTGAGGATGACGAGTGGCTCCACTTGCTGCCCAAGTGCAGCCATGATTTTCATCCACGATGTATCGATATGTGGCTCTTCTTGCATACAATGTGCCCCATTTTCCGAACCAGTCTGGTGCCCACAGATGATGCGAACCTCATGGGCACCGACTATGGAATCATCGAACCCCCTGAGATCATGCCACCGAATGAGATATCAGTTTTGGTAGATGGAACAAGGGGCAGCAGTAGGATAAATGGGAGCCTACGCAGGGACAACATTGTCGAGAGTCTCGTGGCTTCCGAGATGGCTGATTATCAAGAACCCCTCCACGTGATGGGGTTTAATCAAGCAAAGAAAATCCATCACTCGCATTCAATGGGGCATTTGTTGGTGAGGCTACACAAGGACTTGGATCAATTAGCCATGGAATGGTATATTAGCATGGCAGAAGGGCTCACCCCGGGTCTGCACAGGAATTGTAGCCTAAACATGCACCCTCATGTGTGCTCTCAGAGATCGTTGGCCTCTAAATCCTGCCCCGCTCTCGCAAAGCAGGACTCCTTGAGAGGCATCGCCTCTTGTAGCGGAGACGCCGGGATAAGTTCAGGTACTTTATTAGGGCTTCATTGGTATGAGCGTGGACTGAGATCAAATCAATTATCCCTATCATCCATGAATCCTTCCTCATTTCTAAGTACACATTCGGAGCACAAGGTGCCTTCCTATTCGAGGTATCAAGGTTCCTCTGCAGAATCGACATATATGTATATATTTTGGTTTTTATTATTTGTTTGTTTATTTGAACTAGTGTTAAAATTCATTTGACACTCACAATATATATAATATTATATTATTTTCATTTTTTTTTGAAGTGCATATTGTTTATATATATATATATCTGTATATATATAATAATAATAAAAATGGTGTGCTTGTCTTGCAGGTTAGGTGGAGTTGGAGCTCAGATTTATATCTGGTTAAAAGGTTTCAGGGTTGTTTAGATTTCTGGGTGGGTATAGTTCCATTTCTAAGTTGGGTAGGCGGGTAGGTATGCCCTTAAGGCTCCAGATTGTGAACTACAACTATGATACCATGTGTAATAACCTAAATTATTTAATTCCAAAATTTCATACAATTAAACATATAATTCCTTTCAATTTGCATAAATAATTCATTCACCAGCATATAAGAAAAATACTCAGCAGAGATTAAAATTTATCTACAACATGAAAATAATGCAACAATTCATAAATAAAAATACCTACTTCTGATGCTAAATCCCGTTGCTCTATTGGTCCAATGCTGAAGTTGAAACTGTGTCAAACACTGCCCAAAACCGAGTTTTCCTCCCTACCAGCTAGGAGCAGCCTGTCTGGCTCCCTAGCTCTAGGATACCGTAAGGATATCCTGGCCCCCATGCCCCAAACCCCCAGCAAATCGGTGCCCTCTGATTTTGATTCACCAAAAACCCCCAAAACCAAACTCCTCACACTAGAGAGATCCAAAGAAAAATCTCCCACAGAAATATATCCTCCCCTCAAAATCCTTCCTCCAAAAAAAATCCCCTCCCTGTAAGACTCTTCCCCATCATATCCTCCTTCACCGACTCTCCTCCCCCTCATTAATTTCCTTATCTCCCCCTTTAATATCTTATCCCCTTAATTAATATCTTATCCCCTTCTTTAATGTCTTATCACCTTCTTTAATGTCTTATCCCCTCCTGCATACATAAAGCATTTAATTAAACAAATTAAAATTATTAAGCCCCTTAAATTTATTACCCATGTCATTAAATGTGATATCTAATTAATTAATTAATTAATCAAAAGTTTTAAACAAGTAATTAATAAATAAATATTTAATTAATATTATTAATTCTAATCATTGTTTAATTAAAACCATATTAGGACAATTAATTATCTAATTAATTTTACTTAATAATCCCTAAGCATATATTCAACTAGGGTTGTTACACATTTAACTACAGTGATGAGGAGATTGCAGCAAGAGAAATTGCTGATAAATATGAAGAAATTGACATTTATGAGGACATAACTCATTTATTTGGGTTTTGTTATCTCTGCAAATGAGTTGAAGATGGATCCGAAAAAGGTGAATGCAATTAAGAATTGGCCATCGCCGAAAAGTGTGTTTGAAGTTCGAAGCTTCCATGGTTTAGCTAGTTTCTACAGGAAATTCATTCAAAATTTTAGTGGGATTAGCACATCGATGATGGAAACGGTGAAGAAAAGACACAATTTTTTTCATTGGATAGAAGAAGAAGAGAAGAGTTTCAATCTACTAAAGAAGAAGATCATTGAGCAACCAATATTGGTGTTGCCAAATTTCAGCAAGACGTTCCAGGTCAAGTGTGATGCGAGTGGATATGCAATTGGAGCAATCTTGATCCAAGAAGACAGGACGATCGCATACTTCAATGAGAAATTGAATGAAGAGAAGGTCAAATACTTGACATATGACAAAGAATTCTATGTTTTCATACAAGCACTGAAGAAATGGAGACATTATTTTGTTCCTAAGGAGTTTGTTTTGTATAGCGATAATCACGCTTTGCAATTTGTGACTCAATAGTACAAGTTGAACCAAAAGCATGAAAAATGGGTTGAATACATGAAAAATTTTACTTTTGTAAGTAAGTATTTTATGGAACTGCTAACAAAGTTGTTGATGCTTTGAGTAGGAAATGTTTGTTGATGCAGGAATTCAGAGTCAAAACTTTGGGTTTTGATAACCTCAAAGAAATTTACAGAGATGATCTAGACTTTAAAGAGGTGTATGAGGCATCCAAGAATCCAATTCTCAGGGACAAAAGAGAGTGGACCTAATATATGATCTAGGATCGATTATTATTTAGGGGCAAGCAGTTATGTATTCCAAAATGCTCCATGAGGGAGAACCTGCTGAAGGAAAATCATAGTGGAGGATTGGCCGGACATTTTGGTCATGACAAAACACTCTCAAAATTGAATGACTCATATTTTTGGCCAAGGATGAGGACATATATTAAGAAATTTGTGGATATATGTAGGATTTATTAGCACACAAAGGGGAAAAGGCAGAACACAGGGTTATACCAGCTATTACCCATACCAGAGAGGTCGTGGGATGCAGTGAGCATGGATTTCATATTGGGAATGCCAAGGACATAAATAATATTTGATTCAATCTTTGTGGTGGTAGAAAAATTTTCAAAGATGGCACATTTTATACCATGCCAGAAAACCAACGATGCAACTCATATTACGAACCTGTTTTTCAAAGAAGTCATCAGACTTCATGGTTTTCCAAGAAGTATAGTTTCAAATCAGGATACCAAGTTCGTAGGACATTTTTGGAGGACTTTACGGAAGAATATGGGGACAAGTTTGTCTTTTAGCTAAGTGTATCATCCTTAGATGGATGGGCAGACAAAAGTTGTCAATCGGAGCTTGGGAGATTTTCTCAGGAGCCTAGTGACTGAACACCATAGTCAGTGGGACCACATTCTGCCACATGCAGAATTTTCTTATAATGATTTGATCAATAGAAGCACAGGGCAGATTCCGTTCCAAATTGTATATGGAATGTAGCCAAGGGGATTTTTTGAATTGAAAGATGTGGAACAAGGTGAATTGAGAAGTGTTGGTGCGTAAGACTTTGTAGAAGCAATGAAGGAGCTTCACATTCGAGTCAAGGAGCAATTGTAGAGTTTGAATCAAGAATACAAGCACAGAGCAGATCAACATAGGCGAGAACTTCAATTTGAAGTTGGTGATATGATTCTTGCACATCTGAGGAAGGAGAGGTTCCCAAGGGGAACATATGACAAACTAAAAATGAAAATGATTAGACCATGCAAGGTCTTGAAGAAATTTTTGGTAAACGCATATGAGATTGAATTACCGGATGGGATCAAAATCTCACTGATATTTAATACTGAGGATGTGTACCCTTACAGAGCTAGATAATTAGGAGAAGAGGATGAACAGACAGAGGTTCAATGGACTAAACAAATTCCTGTAGCTAAAAATCCATAGATGGAAAGCATAATTGACGAGAGTCAGAAAAAAGACCAAGAGGAAGGAGTATTTTGAAAACTTGGTCAATTTGAAGGGACATTCAGTTGAAGATGCCAGCTGGGAAAATGAATAAGAAATTCATAAGCATGGATAGACCATGCAAGAGCTCATGAATAGGAGTTCATGAAAATTTTCAAGCGAGGAAGTATGATGCAAGAGAATCATAAGTAGCCAACCAAGCAAGAAATGTAAAAGTAGGAAGACAAATGGAAGACCTCCAATGCACATTCTTGAAATTTTTTTGAAGAATTAATGTAATGATTAAAGGGAAGCATACTTTCATATTGTAAACAGATAGAGGCATTTATGCATAGTTATGCATAGTTAATGAAAGTAGGTAGGTTTAAATTATAGATTAGACAGTTTATAGAGCAGGAGGGAAAATGGATATAGACACCCTCATCTTGTATCATTAGATCAATAGAACATTAGCATAGAGTTGTAGCAGAGAGATAGAGAGAAGAACCCATGTACAAAAGCTTTGAACTAATACATGAAGCTTTGAATCAGACACATGGTGTTATGATGTTTTCTATGTATACATGTTGAATGGTATGATGATAGTTGTTTCATTCTCTATGTTATGAATTTACTTTGATATTGAGTTTAATGTATGATTTCATATTAAATATTTGAAGTCTCAGAGAAGAAAGAGAATGAGTTTCAATTGCTTCTCTTCCTGAGAGAAAATTTCCTGCAAGGAGTGCAGTGAAATGTCTGCAAGGAGTGCATTGACAAAGGTTCAGAGTTTATCTCTGGAAACTCAGGAGGGATACCATTGTTTTTCTCTAGCAGAAGTGCAAGTGAAGCATAGGAGCCATGCAAGGCGTGCACAGGGTAACTGAATCCTTAGGAGTTATTAACTAAGGTGGAAGAGAGAAAGACTCCTATCGTAGAAGGTGCACAGAGTCGAGAGTTCAAATATGTAGAAGAATTTTAAGGTCTTCCACAAGGAGTGCAAGCAGAGGCCCTTTTTTGAGGTTTGAATTTACTAGAGAAAGCTTAGACAGGGTAGCACCTTTGAAGTGTTCGAAGGAAGGTAGGAAGTAGAATCTTTATGTAGAAGGTTAAATTTTAGCGAAGGAACATTGGTTCATTCCATAGAGATTCTTGAGGAGAGAATCAAATGGTCAAAATTATCTATGGAGAACTCATGAAATACCAAGGACCATAGGATTCAGGAGAGTTGCGGGGAAGATAAGCATTGGACGAATCCATCCTTCAAGAGGTGTGATCCAATGCGGACCATTGATTGCGACTTTTGGACCATCGAGATCATTTTGGAATTTTGGGGTTTGTAAGTGTGAAGTGTGAATGAAACCCTCGGTCACTTGAAATCCCAAAGCGTGAACTAGATTGTCATGTGTAAAGGCGAGGAGCAGAATTTTTGGGGGTTCAAAAATTTCAGAGTTTGGCATTTCGGGGGTCCTGATGACAAGGAGTCAATCCTAGTAGAGTAGAAATCCTGAAGTCATGATTTGCAACAGAACTTGATGTGAATTTCAAGATTTCGGTAATTCAGGATTCGGAATACCGGATGTCCTGATGACAAGGAGCCCAGGGCCATTGTATTGAAAAACCCAGAGTTGCGAAACCCAAAAAA
>CBVK0101726748.1:0-12996 GCA_900067695.1 Picea abies | reverse complement strand
AAAGACAATTGTTGATACAGTTTGAGAAAGACAGTAAAGAACCTGATGAATACCTTGTCGTACTATAAGTGGAATTAGAAGAGGCAAAGAAAATCAAAGACATTCTAAAATGACAGTTATCACAAAAGAAGGCAAGATGTGAAGCCTTAGAACAAGAAGTAGTGAAAACTAGGAAAGAGATGGAAAAGTTTCAAGCCTTGTATAATTAGAATCTGTCAAGTATCAAAGCCACATAAGGATTAGCCACCATTCTAAATCAACAAAGGAATACAAAGATGAAAATTTGTCTGGGTTATGAAGAGTGATCAAGTAGTGGTAAGCCAAGAAACGAAGAACCCATCAAGTTTGTCAAATCTACAACCAATGACAACAACAAACCTACAGAAACAAAGGAAGACAATCAACCGCCTAGGATGATTAAAGAAATAGGTGCCAGAACTAAATCTGTAGAACAAAGAAAAAATGCGCTCCCTGCTAAAATCAATTTTCTCAAAGAAGACAACCATTTTCCAGGTACAAAGAATTCTTCTATGGCTATTGTTTCTACCGTTATAACTTTGGTCACAAAACTGTAAATTGTTGCTTAAGACTTATACATGAGCAATTAATATTTCAAAGGAATAAATGCTTGCCACAATAAAGAATGATACAACCAAGTAACAAACCTTCACAGATTGCAAATTTCCAAATTAAGTCTAGAGACATGCAACTAAGGAGGTCAAGAAATAATCAACAGTCAATGAGTAGACAATGTTGCAACAACAATTTTGACCTATTAGAAAATGAGATTGAATGTTGCATCTTTCATAACTATGGACATAAATATGTTCATTGTCGATTAAGGAACTATGAACAATATTTGAATTCCCCTGCTGAAAATGTCAAGGTTTGGAAGAAGAAAGAAAGTGACAAGTGTGGATCAGTGTTGTCGGCTCAAAGAAAAATGAACCCTTGGTATATAGATAGTGGATGCTCCAAACATATGACGAGAGACAAAAGTAAGTTTCTATCTCTAAGTGAAAGAAAATCAGGAAATGTAACCTTTGGAAATGATGCTCCAGGTAAAATAAAGGGTAAAGGGATGGTGAGTTTAAGTAATGGAAAAGGAAGATCCCAAGATGTTTTACTTGTAGATGGGCTGAAACATAATCTACTCAGTGTAATTAAAATGTGTGACAAAGGATGTGAAGTAGTGTTCAAATCCAAGGACTACAAAATAAAGCCTCTAAACTCAGGACAAGTGGTGGCCAAAGGCATAAGGACAAAAAATAACGTATATGTGCTGAAAGAAAATAGAGAATAGTGTCATCTAAGAAAACATGATGAAATTTGGTTATGGCATAGGAGACTTGGACATCTAAACTTTGACCACTTAATCAAACTCAAAAATCTCAAGGAAGTAAAAGATCTTTCGAGAATATCAAAGCTCCAAGATTCAATGTGTAAACCCTGGAAAGTAGGAAAGCTAACTAGGACACAATTTAAGTCCAAGAGCTTTACTTCAATAGAGAAACCACTCCAATTAGTTCATATGAATTTATGTGGACCATCAAGATAGGAAGGCACGGGTAAAGAAAACTACTTCATGTTGATTATTGATGATTACTCTAGAATTACTTGGGTTGCCTTTCTCAAAGAAAAAGTTGAAGTATTTGAGAAGTTTAAAATATTTAAGGCTTTAACTGAGACTCAAATAGGAAAGAAGTTAAGGGAATTAAGATCTGAATGAGGAGGAGAGTTTATGTCAAGTGATTTCAAGGAATTCTGTGATAGGCATGGGATCAAGAGAGAATACACAATCCCAAGAACTCCGCAACAAAATGGAGTAGTTGAGAGGCAAAATAGAACAGTGCAGGAAATGGCCAAGTCAATGATGAATGAGAAAAACATTGGTCAAACCTATTGGGTAGATGAAATACACATAGCATTCCACATTCTTAACAAAGCGCACCTCATACCACAAAGTGGCAAGACACCTTATGAACTATGGTATGGGAGACCTGCCTCAATCAAACACTTCAAAGTCTTTGGGAGTAAATGTTTCATAAAGAGTAATGATCAGAACCTTGGAAAATATGATGATAGGGATGATGAATATATTTTCTTAGGGTACGCTACAAATAGTAAAGGTTACAGATGCTATAATAAGAGGCTTCATAAAATGGTTGACTGTATTGACGTAAAAGTTGATGAAAGAATCCCAGCAAGAGAGGTGTACAATAATGAGTCTTCTATAGAGGACACAACTAAAGCTGAAGATGAACAGGTCCAAGAATCAAAAAATGAAGATTCTAAATCAGATGAAGACACAGATACTTACACAGACTCAAATCAGCAGGCAACTTCCAATTCCTCCTCCAAAATCACCCAAAAGAATCATCTTGGAAGTTAGACAATTGGTGAAAAAGACAAAGGTGTACAAACGAGGAGAAAGATAATCAGAAATACCGAGAAATCATATATATCTTTCATATCCATGCTGGAACCCAAGAATTTTAATGAAGCTAGCAAAGATGACCATTGGGTTAAAGCAATGAATGATGAACTTGATCAGATTGAGAAAAACAATACATGGGAGATGGTTCCTTCCAAATGGATCTTTAAGAATAAGTTGAATGAGCAGGGACAAGTTGTCAGGAACAAAGAAAGATTGGTCTGTAAAGGATATGCTCAAATAGAAGGAATGTATTTTGATGAAACATTTGCACTTGTAGCAAGATTAGAAGCTATCAGAATGTTTCTTGCCTATGCTTGTCATAAAAGGTTTAAAGTCTATCAAGTGGATGTCAAGTCATCTTTTCTAAATGGATATTTAAGTGAAGAAATCTATATGGAACAACCAGAGGGTTTTGAACTGTGTGATAACCCCGACTTAGTATGCAAGCTAAAGAAGGATTTATATGGGTTAAAACAAGCCCCTCAATCTTAGTATCACAGACTGGATACGTATCTCAAAGACAAAGGGTTCAAGAACGAAACAGTTGACAACAATTTGTATATCAAAATAGAGGATAATGATCTGCTCATCATATTGGTCTATGTAGATGAAATCATCCTCAGATGTAATAAGGATTCATTGGTACAATGGTTTTCTTCTTCCATGGAGTCTGAGTTTGAAATTTCTATGATAAGTGAACAATCATTTTTTCTTGGTCTGCAAATTACTCAGAGGTCTGAAGGGATGTTCATTTCTCAAGAAAAGTATCTAAGAGAAATTTTGAAAGGGTTTCAATTGTAAGATTCTAAACCTATGTGTACACCTATGGTTACTAGATGCAAATTAAGCAAGGACGATGACTCACCTGATGTTGATAAAATTTCATATAGGTCAATGATAGGCAGCCTGTTGTACATCACAACATCTTGCCCAGACATAATGCATGCTATTGGAATGGTAGGAAGATATAATTTTACACCTAAACAGAGTCATTAACAAGCTGTCAAAAGGATATTCATGTATTTGAAAGAAACAATGACTTATGTTCTATGGTATCCCAGAAATAAGAACTTTCAGTTAACTATTTATTCAAATGCAGATTGGGAAAACTGTGTTGATGAAAGAAAAAGCACCAATGGAGGAGACTTCTTCAAGGGTGACTCATTAGTAGCATGGCTTAGTAAAAATAAAGTTTCCATTTCCTTATCAACAACAAAGGTAGAGTAGATTGATGTTTCTACCTTTAGAACTCAGGTATTATGGATGATTCAAACACTTGTAGACTTGGAGGTAAAATACGCAACACCAATCCCAATTCATTGTGATAACACTAGTGCCATCAGTGTGTCTAAGAATCATGTATTCCACTCCAAGACCAAGTATATTCCCATAAAATACCATTTTCTGAGAGAGCAGGTCACCAATCAGGTTGTTCAGGTCCATTACATTCCAACCACAGAACAAATTGCAGAAATCTTTACTAAACCACTAGCCAAGAAACCATTTGAATATCTCTGACAGAAGTTGGGTGTCATCCTGTCTCACACCTAAGAGATTCCATCTTGTTAGGGGGATTATTGTATCGATTGAATATTTGATACCTCCTAAAAATACTGTAACAACTCAGGGGAGCATGTTTTCTTTGACATTGATGTCAAAGGGGGAGAAAAGGAGTGATCTGGACTGGGTGCTATAGGTGGAGGTCCAAATAGTTTAGCGCACTCATTCAGGGTTTCCATCAATTCCGAAGTGGGAGATTGTTGGCATTTTTATAGACATGTGTGCTTTTCATCGATGGCAAGATCAGAGTATGCATCGATGGAAAAACAGGGACTATGTAAGCTCAGGAGGATAAGTGTAGAGGTGCACGCAAAGTGCAAGAATGTGCTTGATCATTTGTTGGCAAATAGGAAATCAAGAAAGATTAGGTACAAATTGATCCGACTCCATTTCGGAGTTTTGGATACTATGAGGTCGAAGTCTCGAAACACTTCACCATAGGAGTCCCAAAATTGCGAAATGCGAAATCTTGAAATCTCGAAAGCAGGAGACAGGATCGAATATCGAGAGTTGGAGGAATCAAGAGTCGAGACTCTCCATCATAGGAGTCCTGAAATCATGAAATGAGAAACCCATAAAACCGAAAATAGGCACTTCAACTGGGATTTTGGATATTGGGAGTTGGAGATGTCAAGGAACCTCACGACAGAAGTCTCGAAGGGGCAAAATGTGAAACGCTGAAATATGTTGGTCCGACTCCATTTCAGAGTTTTAGATACCAGTATTTCAAAGACTGAGATTTGGATATGTCAAGGACCCTCACAACAGGAGTCCTGAAGCAAAGAAATGCAAAATGTTGAAATCTCAAAAGCAGGACACAGTTTTGGATACCGGGATTTTAGATACCGGGAGTTGGGGATGTCAAGAACTCTTACTATAGGAGTCCCGAAGTCGTGAAATGTGAAAACGCGATATGCTAAACCATGATATAATATCAACCATTGGATCGAGAACAAAATTGAACCATCAATCCAACAAGGATATGTGGTGAAA
This sequence comes from Picea abies, assembly GCA_900067695.1. NCBI lineage: Eukaryota > Viridiplantae > Streptophyta > Pinopsida > Pinales > Pinaceae > Picea > Picea abies. The sequence goes on along the minus strand of CBVK0101726748.1, from coordinate 8,006 downwards.
GATCATCCTTTCGCTGACTGGAAATTCAAATGAACGGGGTTCCCTAACCTATCAAACTTGTGATATGCAAAATCGCGAAATAACCTTAGCCGTCAGATCAAAGTTTGATCTGGACTATTGATCTGATTCCATTTCAGAGTTTTGGATACCGGGAGATGGAGGAATCGAGTGTGGAGACTCCTCATCATAGGAGTCTCGAAGTTGGAAAGTGCAAAAAACTGAAAAGATAATATGACTCAATTTCAGAGTTTTGGGGATCAGGACATGGAGTGTAAAGAAAATATTCACATCAAGGATGTTGAAATGCTGAATTAAGAAATCGCAAAATTTCTTTATGGATAAGTGCTCGGTCACTAATGGTGGTCACATCTTCGAAGAACTGTAGAGAAAATTTTGAAGCGGAAAATAAAATTTCAGAGTTTCAGAGATCACGAATTGGAGAGTTGAGATGCCTCACAATAGGATTGCCGAATTGCCAAAATGCCAAAATGTGAAAATCATTTTAGCTCAGCCTGTGGTCATAGCCATTGGTCACATCGGTAAAATATAGAGGAAGGAGGCAATGCAACGAAGCTCAATTTCGGATTTTCGGGGATCAATACGTGAAGCGTAAAGAAACCTCAACCACAGGAATCCCGAAATGTTGAAATGCGAAACAAAAAATTAAACGCAAGAGCCTACAAACTCCATCCAACGGTGCAGGTGAACTTGAATATGATCGGAGGGCTACTATTGTACTTCAGAGTGTAACTACTAGAAACGACTAATGGCATCTGCTAGAGGAATGAAAGAGGCCTGAGTGTGATTGCTAGAGAAGATGAAGAGGATTGAGGCATCTTTTAGTGGAATGAAGACTATTCTTAGAGGTGATTGACAGATGGAGGAGGGTTGAAGCTTGTAACTACAATAAAGAGGATCAACTCGACTTTGATAGAGAAGACAAAGAGTCTCAACTGCCAGACATGCTAAGGAATCTCAGCATAACACCCAGTGATGATGGACACATGGGTTCAACTACCAGAGAAGTTGAAGAGTTGTGATGATGATGAGGAAGAGCACACGACATGGATAGAGAATGCAGAAGAATGGATAGATAGCATGCACAAGGAGCACAAAGACTATAAGTATGCAGGACAAAGAGAATATGAGTGTTTTTGTTGTTAAGGGTGATCAAGGAGTGTAGGAGGAGGAGTGTGCACCAGCAGAAACACAGAGGAGAGGAATGGTGCATTGAAGGGAAGTGGCCCAGAGAGCATAAAAGGAAAAAGAACAAAAAGCGCAAGGGGTGTGCAGAAGACACTGATGCAGACAAAGCAACACAGTGTAGTAGAACAATGATCAAATTGGTAAGCCATTGGAGAAATTTATATCACTATAATAAGTCTTAATAGCAAAGATTTATATTTTAGGGTGGTAGGGAGGTGCTAGGGAGGACTATTTTCCTCAGAGGTTCAAGTGGGTGCTTGAACACACAGAGTTGTAGCTTCCATCTAGTTGTAGCCAGAGAAACCAGGGTGCTAGGGTGGTACAAGGGAGAACTATTGTTCTTTGCTATATAGGTTGGTGCCTGTGTGAATGGAAGTTGGTGCATCCATCCAGTTGGTGCTAGAACACTTAGGGAGTTGGTGTTTCCTTCTAGTGGGTGCTAGGGAAACCAGGGAGTTGGTGCTTCCTTCTAGTAGGTGCTAGAGAAAATGGAGAGTTGGTGCTCTTAGAAAATTACTACTTGCAAAACAGAGGTTGTAGCCTCATTATGATTTGGTGCTCATATGTTTGATAATGTAAATAATGTAAATATTAATTACCATATAAAGAAGAAGAGGTTCTTACCCTGTATGCATTTCCTCAAGAAATATCTATCTCTGTGTATCTCATATGTGTGACTGATGCTGAATTTTCTATTGCTTACTTCCTCGCATTATTGTGACTTTCATTAAATGTTGTGTAAAGAGTTTAAAATAAGTAAAATTGTTTAAGCATGGTAACAACTGATTCACCCCCCCTCTTAGCTTTCCAACAATGAAGACTAGAAGGGAACATAATGGTTAAATACCACCCTAGCTAAGAGGGAGTGTTGATGTTTTGGTAGCTGTGGGAGGTATTAACCTCCATGGATAAACCTTTGACTAGAATAGAATATTCTAGAAGAAAAATAAAACCTAAACATATGTGTGAAAACCATGGAAGACAAGTCGAATTAGCAAAATAAGTAATATTGAAGTATTATATGGAGAAAAGGATATGTCAAACCTTCTTGAAGAGACACATGTTCACCTAGGTAGATTAGTATAAATAGAAGGCACTTGAATTCATTTGGTAACAAACTCACACTCAAGAAGGTGGTGCGCAAGTCTAGAGGAAGAGTGCAACTGCAATGACTACAACTCGAGACTAATCTTGGTCTATGGTTTGGGAATTTCTTCTTGGTGCACTACCTTAGGAGAAAGGTGTGCTCTCTCTCTCTTGATTATATATTGGGTCTAGTGCTGCTTCCAAAATAATTCCATCTGTCAAAGGTCATAATGCTCAAGGGTGGATACATGCCTATGGTTGGGTGACAATATTATGATATTGTCTAAGGTTAAATGAGAAGAACATTCTAACAATGTCCTCCCTAAAATTTTGACGGTGAAAACATAATTCTTGTAATGTAAGTGATCACATGGATTGCAAGGATTCTCCTCCATGATAAACACTTTAGAACATGATCACTCCTCACATCTAGCACAACCTCCAAGATCCATGAGGTGTTCTATGTGTAGGGTCCAAAGCACATTAATGACTAGTCTCACCTCAACACCCATCCCAATCCTAATGATCAACCTATCAATCGAGTAGCTTAGGATTATCAACTAATGGAAACAACCAACATATCATTGGGATCATCTACTAACTATTTAATTTGAGATCAATAATGAAGTATATAAGAATATATAATTAAGTAATTAGTAATCCTCACAAAGAGAAGTTAACAAAAAAAATTAGTATCCTTACAAATAGGTCTTGGGCCTTGTTTCTCATTTTCGTAACATTGTAACTTTTTTTTATTCATATCATCCAAAGAACACTTAATTATTGAATTAGTAAACCTTCCACCTACATTAAAAGTGGAGTAATTTAAATTATATATATACTATTTATTTATAATTTTGATAATGAGTTTCAATACTATTATTTAGTATTAATAGGTGTTATAAATTTAAATACTATGGTTCTTTACACTTTGAATAGATCTATTGCATTCAATGAATTAAAAAGTAAAATAATTTTATTATTCATCTAATATTTTTATAATTGATAAAATATTTAAAAATTCCAAAACAATTTTTTATAACAATATTTACTTAAAATACATTAAAATATATATTTAGATAAAACTTATCTAAATATTTTTAGAGAGATTAGGAAATACACTTAAGATATGATGCTTAGTTCAAAACATTGAAAAGGTAAAATCTTAGAAGTTAAGTCTATAAGTTATTTCACAACATAATTATTCAGTAACTTAGAACCATGAATTGCATATAATTATTTTACTGTAGTAGACATATTATAAATTTTAAAAAGATATGATGAATTTACTTAAAGATAGAAATTGAACTCAAAAAGGAAATTCATCCAAAACATGAATTGTATATAGTTATTTGACATGCATATTACAAATCTTGATGTTTGGTTCAAAACATTGAAAAGGTAAAAGCTTAGAACATAAGTCAATAAGTTATTTAGTAAGTTATTTCTCAACATAATTATCGACATATTACAAATCTTAAAATAATGTGATGAATTTATTTAAACAAAGAGATGGTATGCATATAGATTTGTATTGTACGGTAGACATCTGTTAAGTTTAACAACTAGATGACGTTGGCATCAATTTGGAGTGTACTTTTAATGTGTGTTAACTTTACACATTCTAAATCTTAAAAAGGTATTTAAGAATTAATATAACAAGTTATAATGTTCACATGTAGTAGATTGTGCATTGGACAATTTTTATGAATATAAAATAAATGATGTTTCCATCTATTTTAAAAAAAAAAAACTTTTAAAAATTACACATATTTCTTTACACATGGGAAATTTACACACAAAGACTTAGTAATTTTAAATTCAAATATATTTAAATGGTAACTCTATATCCTAACCACTAAACACTAATCCATACTTTTTAGAAAAAATAAAATCTTAAAAAGTCCTTGTAATAACACCTCACCGATTATTTAAACATAATACTAACTTCATCCCATTAACATGCAAAAGAGTAGCCATTATTAATCATTCCATTAACCTTCCTTCATCAAGATCTTTTATGATCGCATTAACGTGCCTCCCTAAACCCTTTTATGACCATTCAAACATAAGACAAAGGAGATACTATGATTTATAACCATTTAAACATAATACAAAGACATACATTCAAACTTATGTAGATATGGATGGTGAAGAAAACACAAACGATATAGTCGTTGGAGAAGAAATGGAAAAAGAAAACAATATAACTGTGGATGTTGTAAATGGATGTTGAAGAGCATAGAAATGAGCATACCTGGAAGGCGATCAGCTACCACCATGATGATTGATTTATTACCCGATTTAGGTAAGCCTGTAATAAAATCCATAGAGATATCCCTCCAAATAGGAGGTGGAATTGGAAGCGGTTGTAGTATGCCAAGAGATTGGACTATTTATCCCTTGTTGAGTTAACACACATCACATTCAGACACAAAATTACCAACGTCTTGTTTCATACCATCCCATAAAAAAGAATGGTTGACCCTATAATAGGTTTTGGTAAACCTAGAGTGCCTAGCTGTGGGTGTAGCATGAAGCTCAAAAAGCACCATGGATTTATGTTTTGATTGTTTACTTAAATACAAACAACCTTTGTATCGAAGCTCATAAAAGAGCCATGAGTACCCTAAGGAAATTGGAGAATTAGACTGCAATTGTTGTATCAGATGAAAACTTTTGGGATCATGTAGCCATTCCTGGCGAAAGACTTGGAGCCAGTCTGGTATAATGAAAGAGAGAGAAAAAAAGGAGCCTTCATCTTCATATTTTTGGGAAAGTGCATCAGCCACCACATTGTCTTTTCCTTTCTTGTAAATGATCTCATAATAATATCCAAATATCTTATTCAACCATTTTTGTTTCTCTGGGGAGGAAATGCATTGTTCTAGAAAATAATTGAGGCTTTGATGGTCTGTCTTAATTTGGAAGTGTTTCCCCAATAGATAAGGGTGCCACAAATCAATGGCATGAAAAATAGACAAGATTTCCTTTTAATAGATTGATTTGCCCAAATTTTGTTTAGATAATTGTTTGTTGCTAAAGGCCAAAGGCCAACCCTCTTTCATAAGGAAAATGACAATAACTTTCCCTAAAGCATCACATTCTAGGACAAAGATCTATGTGAAATTAGGAAGGGCTACGATTGGAGCAGTTGCTGGAGTCCAAGTGAAATAATTATTTTTAAGCAGTGTCGTGAGAGGTGTCACAATATTTCCATAATTCTTAACAAACTTGTGATAGTAACCTATTATGCTCAAGAATCCTTGCAAGATTTTGAGAGCCTTTGGGTGAGGCCAATATTTCATAGCTTCAATATTTTTAGGATCCACCCTGACATTGTTCTTTCCAACAAGATGGTCCAAGTACTCCACTTCTGAGACCTACCAAAAGAACATTCAGATTGTTTCAGTAAAATTTGGTGATGAGAGTATATATGGAGAACTCATGATCCAGATTTATGTAGAAACACAATGAAATACAAAAATACACATAAACACAGAGATGTAGTGGAAATAAGACTTCATTTCATTAATAACAAATGACTGAAAAATGCTTACAGACAAAATGGAAATAAACTAGCTAGGGCGCTGGTAGCTTATCTTTGAGAAGAGATGTGGTGGCTACTAGCCTCTCAACTGCCTATTACAATGAGGCTCGAAGGCCTATATATTACTGAGAAACAATTGAAAACCCTAAACATCCAAAAACCTAACCCTAGGAGATGAAACACCAGAATATGGGCCCTGTTGGGGTAAATTGGTACATCAATTTCCTCGGGTCATAACTTTGGCATACTATCTCCGTTTGACGCACATGATACATTGTTAGAAAGATCTATTCGAGGAATACACTACTGATAACGAATATCAAGTCTAGAATGGAAACATATTCACCAGAGCATTCATGCCTAGAAAACACCATTTAGGGCCTCAAAACAGCTCCGGAAGTTCAGAACTCGAACAATTGCTAAAAATAGTAAATTGTGCTACAATTAAGGAAACTAAAAAACTGAAAGAAAAAATGGTGTGGGTCCAAGTGGAATAGGTGGGTGGCCACCAATATCCACCTGGACTAGTCCTCCCCCCTTAGGAATAAATGGTCACCATTCCATTGAGTTCCCCCATGAGATGAGGAAACTTCTGCTAAACTTGGTCCCTGGTGAGCCACTTGCCCTGGTGAAGGAGTTGGCCTTCTTTGACAACTCGATATAGCTGGATCCTCTATTGGTGGGTGTTCTTGATTTGTGTGTCCATAATTCGATCAGTTGTGGCTTGTTCCATGCAATCTGGGTTTAACTTTGTTGGTGTGAGTTGTTCTTCCATGTCGGATGTGTCTAGTAGAGGTGGAAAGTAGGGACGAACGTTGTCCACATTGAACACTAGGTGAAAACCAAGGAATGGTGGAATAACAAGCTCAATGGAATTATTCCCTACAGCCTTGGTGATGGTGTATGGCCCATATCGGAGTAGGCGATTCTTGCGGTAGGGTCTAGCGAGGGGCTCCTTTTGCAAATGTAGCAACACTTTTTCACCCACCTGGAAGTTGTGTGGCACCCAATGTTGATCATGTCGTTGCTTGTACTTAGCATTGGCTCTTTCCAAGATGTCATGAACTTGTTTGTGGATGTGTTGAATGCACTCAATGAAGCTTTTTTCCTTGTCAACCTCAGACTAGACATGGGCTGAATCTGCCCAAGTAGCTGCAAATTGCATGGCTACATCAATGGGACATAGTGGCTGGAATCCCAAGCCCACTTGCAAGGGGATGTGGTTGGTTGAGCTATGGAGAGATCAGTTGTAGCTGTGTTGTACATAGGGGAGGCTCTCATCCCATGTGTGTAGATTCTTTGAGTTGTACATGTGCAGAATGTGTACAATCATCCAGTTGACGACCTCTGTTTGGCCATCAGTTTGCGGATGGAAAGCTGTGGACTTGGTGAGCTTGGTTTCTGCCATAGACCAGAGGCTGGACCAAAATGTACTAAGGAACCTACTGTCCCGATCTGGGATGATACACTGTGGGATCCCAAAGTGTACCCACACTCGTTCAAAGAAGAGTTTAGTAGTGGCTTCTGTTGTGATATTCTTCTTGCAAGCTATGATAATGGACATCTTAGAGAATCGTTCGTTGACCACAAAAACAAAGTCATTTTCATTCTTAGTAAAAGGAAGGCCCGACATGTAATCCATAGAGATAGATTCCCAAGGTCGACTGGGGGTAGAAAGCGAAGTATAGAGGCCTTGCTTCTTGATGGTCGGTTTGGCAATCGCACAAGCAGTGTAGAACTTGATGTACTTCCCAACATCCTGTCGAAAGTTTGACCAATAGAAATACTTTTGTAGTACTCCCATGGTTTTCTCAACCTCGAAATGCCCAGCGACCCGACTGTAGTGTGCCTCCCAAATCATCTTGGCACACTCGCTTGAAGGAACACAAAGGTGTCCCAGGTGACAAAGCAGGGCATCCTGGAAGTGAAAATTGGGAACTTGCTTACCCTCCAAGAGTGTATTGTATGTGTGGCCGAATTCTAGATCACTTGTGTAGAGAAGCGGCCAATCAAAAGTCTCGTGCCTACAAGTGTTGAGAACAGTGGTTAGCACCATGATGGGTGGTCAATTGAGGTAGTCTGCAACACTATTGGTGTTTCCTTCCTTGTACTTAATGTTCAAATGAAACTATTGTAGGTATGTCGACCACTTCTGATGGCGATC
>CBVK0101726746.1:1306-13202 GCA_900067695.1 Picea abies | reverse complement strand
AAGTGAGGTGACAAAGTCAAGGAGGAATATTTAAATGATAAAGTAATGGATAACTTTCTAATTATGGAAAGTGGTTAACCCTAAAATGAGGAAAATAGGTTAAGTGACCTAAAAATGGGTTAAGTGAAATAGAAGATGAAGAGTATAAGTAAGAGGCAAGGGTCTCTTGTAAAAAACACATTTTGGGAGAATCTATTGTGTATCTTTGGTGAGCATCTTGTGTGGATATCTTGAGCATGATTGAAGATCTATTCTGAGAGAGAGAGTATGGAGGATCTCATGAACGCATAAAAGTTTCTGCATGTCTGAGTTATTGACGAAAAAAATATCGAAAGTTTAGAAACCCTAGTTTCTGAGGTATACACGGGCTGCAATTGTTGGACACACCAACCACACTTAGAGGGGGGGGGTGAATGAGTGTGGAGTTATTTTCCCAAAACTTCCCTCTTACACAAAACTCTTTAGTTATCATTCGCCATTTACTCATTACTCATTGCTTTCATTTATAACCAGTTAGATGTGAACATATATCAACAACATATATCAACAATATATCATCAACAAATCATCTCTACAAGGAACACAAAGAACACAATATGTATGTACAATTTTATTTTTATTACGGACTACAATCCTTGGGGTTTTTCAGTAACAACTGAATAGAGTACAACTCTACAAGAGCACCAGCTCTATATGAAAGACTCAACTTACATCCTCAACACCAATTGAGATGAGGCAACAATCCTCCACAAATATCAATCTGTCACAGGTACGCGACCTATAAGCAGTGCATCTCGCATGTGTATGGGCTCTGGCTCACTACAGCCCGCGTATATACGCGGTCAGTATGTATTACAACCTGTGTATGCCTTCTGAGTTACTTAGGGTTTTCTCTTCAAAATCAAATCAGATCCCCTGCAACCTGAAATCATATTTACTTTTTTCTTTCACTGTCCAAACTGACCCACAACCAGTCATAATGCATCCAAACTCTCCAATAACTTATTCATTCTTCTCAACCATACAATATGAATGCTACTCAATCATGTATAAGCAACCAATATACTATAGCAATCATATCAACACTAAATCAAAAGAATGTTGCTCACTCCATCAACCAACAAAAATCACATCATAACAACCATACCAAGAATGCCTTAAGCATTCACCACACAACAAGCAATAGTATCCATCAAGAAAATAATATAACCATACCAAAATTTCTATGGTAGATACGAGCCCATAGAATGCAGATATGGAACTTGCCTCAGTCTTCAGGAGCCTGTCATCATCTCAGCCACAAGTCTTCAAGACTTTATCTACTGTACGCACCCTATCTCATTGTAGCTTGCGTACACCTCAGAAACTAGGGTTTCTAAACCTCTGATACTTTTGTCATCATGATCTCAGACATTGCCGAAACTTTGAATCATCTATGAGATCCTCCTCACACACTCTCTCTCAGAATATATCTTCAATTCATGTTCAAGAGATACACAAGATCTACACAAAGATCCTCCGAAAATATACATTTCACAAGAGACCCTTGCCTCTTATTTACACTCTTGATCTTCTAGGTCACTTAACATGTTTTCCTCATTTTAGGGTGAACCACTTTCCATAAATAGAAATTTCTCCATTACTTTATCATTTAAATATTCCTCCTTGACTTTGTTACCTCTTTTTATCATTTAAATAATCTTATTTGATTTTGTCACTTCACTTTATTATTAAATAATCCTTCTTGACTTTGTCACTTTACTTTATCATTTAAATAATAATTTCTTCTTTGCAAGATCTTTGACTTCTTTGACCTTTTGGGGTTTCAATCCAACATATGAGGGTCCTCCAACTTCATAAGGCCATAAATCTCAAACCATGAGGAGTTATGTGACATTCCACATACCACCAGAAATGGCATGACAGACACTATCCATCTAGGATAGTTTCACCAACAACTTCATTGATCTTCATCTCATTATTCCACAATCAAACATGGGTTCTCCAACCATTCTTCTAGGATAACTCAATTGTAAAGCATCTTCCCGTGAGGGCTTTCATCATAAGGGGACCACTTTGGAGTTCATCCATTTGTGCACCTTATCAACCATGATAAGACTATAGTGATTAATCTAACTATGCATCATATATCAAGGAAACCATATCGATCCATCTTCATCTTTGCATCATGTATCAATGACAACTCATTGATCCATCTTCATCTATGCATGACATCATATGCATCATATACTTGACATCTATCCATTCTCATCAAGGACAATACATATTACATTTAACATCAATCATCAATCAATCATTTGACATCAATCAATGACATCAATCAATCAAACCATTGGCATCAATGACAACATGATCCAACAATGGGCCAGGACACGTACATACGTGGGTTGTATGAATACAGGGCACGTACAGTTGATGAAGTCATGGAGATTAGTGCTTGAGCTGATGACAGGCTCCTGAAGACTGAAGCAGGTTCCAGATCTACAATTTATGGGCTCAGATCTGCCACTGAGACTTTGGTATGGCTACATTGTTATCTTGATGGATACTATTGGTTGTTGTGTGGTGAATGCCTAGGGAATTCTTGGTATGTTGTTGTGATATGGTTTGTAGAGTGAGAAACACAGTTCCGATTCAGTGCTGATATGATTGCTATAGTATGTTGATTACTTATACATGTTTGAGTAGCATTCATATTGTATGGTTGAGAAGAACGGGTTAGTTATTGGAGAGTTTGGATGTGTTGTGATTGGTTATGAGTCATATTGGACAATGAGAGATATAAGAGAATGATGAATTTGTTGTAGAGGATCTGAGTTGATTCTGAAGAGAAATCCCTAAGTAACTTAGAAGGCATACGCAAGTTGTAATGCAAACAGACCACGTACATACGCGGGCTGTAGTGATCCAGGGCACGTACACACGCAGGCTGCACTATTGACAGGTCGTGTACCTGTGACAGATTGATATGTGTGGAGGATTGTTGCCTCATCTCAGTTGGTGTTGAGGATGTAAGTTGAGTCTTGCATATAGAGTCGGTGCTCTTGTAGAGTTGTACTCTATTCAGTTGTTGCTGAAAAACCCCAAGGATTGTAGTCCGTAATAAAAAGAAAATTGTACATACATCTTTTGTTCTTTGTGGATATGATTTGTTGATGATATATTGTTGATCTATGTTGTTGATATATGTTCACAACTAACCGGTTATAAATGACAACAATGAGTAATGAGCAAATGGTGAATGCTAACTAATGAGTTTTGTGTAAGAGGAAATTTTTGAAAAAAGAGCCCCATACTCATTCACCCCCCCCCTCTAAGTGTGGTTGGTGTGTCCAACTTATCTTTCCAACTGATATAAAATTTGTGCAAATCTGTCGTCTGTATCTCAAGATATGAGCTCATGAAGTTTAGTTGTCACGCAGGCTCATTAAAAAATGAAGTTGACTGATATTTTAATTTCTAAGAAAAATGTATCAACTTTTAGTACTTTAAACCTGTACCAGCATCTTCTACGTCAAAATAAATTTCCAACGGTATAAATTTTACATGATTCCAACACCCAGAGATCAAGTTATGGCCTCTGCAAGATCGTGACTCAGCCACCGTCGATTTGATGTCTTGGGGAAATCTCAACCTTTGATTTCAAATTCATTTCTACCTCTTTGAAATTTCAACTTTTATTCATAAATATTATCCCAAATTCATTGGGATATCACAAATCTTCATGGTATACAATACTAAGTGTATTCTACACTTAGTAAGAAACACGAGAAGAAGATTATGGAGCTTAAGGGGTTTGACCTCCACTTCAAAAATTGATTAAATAATAATATTTTGATCAAAATTATATTCCAACCCCACCCAATCAACATATGAGTCAACCATTCACAATTCGCCACATGTAATCACTCGATAGGATAATAATCTTCTACGTGTACCTAATAAGATTATGAAACACGTCTCAAATTGTATGTTGCCACATGTCTCCAATGTTGAGTTGCCATATGTCATGACCTCAATCATTTCCATGTGTCATATTCTCATTCATTGGTTTTCATGCCTTAGAATAGCTTTGAGAATTTGACTAAGTATGAGAGATGAGAGGAGAGTGGAAGAAAGAGAGGCGGGTTGGAGGTTTCGCGGGTTCGCGGGGGTGAGGGAAAGAAGGTAAGTGAGGGTGGTGAATGAATCTATGAGTTTGACAACCCGTGAATCTGACAAACTCATAAAATCTTCTAACTGTTAAAGTTTTGAAAGAGAATGGGGTAAGGGGAGAAATGTAGGTGGCAGATGGATAAGAGTGACGTAGGGTGATGTAGGTGGGAAGGTAAAGTGTAGGCAACAGAGTTAGGAGCATGGCGGGTTCGCGGGGATGGGAAGGTGAGGGAAGTAAGGAGATGAGTCTGCCAACCTGCGAACCCGATGAGGATATGAGTAAGGTGGAAATGGTATAAATGTATACGGTGGAAGTGAGGGAGGAGAAATTTAGATAGCGGGAGCGGGGGTGAGAAAGGTGAGGGGGAAGGGTGAAGTAGTCTGGTGGGTGTCTGCCCCCACCATAGATTGAAATATGGCTAAGTATGGGAGGATAAGGGATAAGGAAGTGAAGGAATAAGGAGAAAAATGATTAAGTGTTGAGATGGATGGAGATAAAAGGTGAGAATACTTAGCCAAAATTCGAAAAAGGAGAGAAGAACATGATACTTAGAAAGATCCTTGAAAATCGAACTTCTCGACCAGATATTGAATAACTTAGGCATATGAAAATGGATTTTTGGTCCGAAAAATGTGTGGCAAAATTGAGACTGAGTGTTGCAGAATGAACTTATAAAATTTCAAAAAATGTATTCTTTTGATATCAAGGATTTTATGAATCCAAGAGTGAGAAAATATAGATGACCAAATTTTGGTCAACAGAGACCCATAGTGGTGATAGGACTTACGAGGAATTGAAATGTCAACTTAATAAGGTTAATATGATGCACCATCATCCTACTCAAGGGGGATGCGACAGTTTGTTCATCACTCATGCCCACCTCACACATGATTTTTTAGTTGATTTTATCATTGACAATGTCTTGCAGAAAAATATAGCTGTGAAGGTCATCATTGACAAGTTGTACTTTCTAGTGGACCTTCATCCTCATCCATATTTACTTGGATGGAAGGATAATGGTTCATTTGCATAGATCATGCACACATGCACTACGTTATTTGCTTTTAGTCCTAAGTTTGTGGATAAGGTCACTTGTGACATGATTGATATGGATTGTTGTGGTGTGTTGCATGGTAAGATTTGTCAGTATGATAGGAAATCTTACTATGATGAATATAAGAATACTTATACATTGTAGAAAGATACTAAAAACTACCTAATGAGAAGCACATAAAAAACACCTAATTTGATACTCACTTGCAAGACACGTTCAATTAGGAGGATTTGAGGTAAGAAATGAGCATCAAAATAAAAATGTACTATCAATATCAACTTTAAAAGAATCAATAGGATTTAAGATGATGATGTCAACCATAAGGGTAAATAGTTTTGGAGGGAAAGAAAGAAAACTACTTCTTTTTTCTCATATTTTTCACTTAACTCCTTATAGGTTTACTCAAATTTCAAGTGTAGGGACTCGTTGAATGCACAATTAATTAAAATTCCACATCTAATGAGTGCCTACACTTGAAATTTGAGTAAACCTATAAGGACATAAGTCAGAAATATGAGAAAAAAATGGTTTTCTTTATTTCCCTTGAAAATTCATATCTCTTATTTAGTATTTTAACTATTATTTTTTTTAGGAGAGACCTCAAATTTCCCCTAATTGAAAGCAATGAATCAAGAAACATCATTGGTTTTAATATTCTAAAGTCCTCAATCTCATGAAAAGAAAGAAAATATCACAATTTCTACATTGCATGTAAATCTTAATAAACTTTACAATCTTATTCAAATATGTTCTAGGAACCTACAACACTTGGTATGCATAAAGCAATCAATAATAGAATTGATCTTATTTCTGGTGTCTTTGTTCCTAATGCACCATTGTATCACACTTTAATGATTCAAAGTGATGAAATTAAAATGCAAATTCAAGCTTTATTGTCTAAATGTTTCATAAATCCAAGTATCTCTCATTGTGCATCACCAGTATTGCTTGTACTTAAGAAAGATGGGATTTGGTGTCTTTATGTTGATTTCAAGGAATTAAATAAAATCACCATCAAGAATTGGTATCCACTCCTTTACATTGATGATTTGCTTGATCCACTTAGGGTGCTTGATTCTTCACTAAATTGATCTTAAAAGTAGATATCATCAGGTTAGGGTTCAAACAAAAGATACTTGGAAAAAAACCTTTTACAACCAAAATGGGTTTTTTTAAATGGCTTGTGGTGCCTTTTGGGCTCACTAATGCCTTCGCTACCTTTATGGAACTAATGAATGATATTTTTAGAGATTGCCTTGATCAAATTGTTATCATCTATTTAGATGATATTCTTGTTTTCTCCAAAACTTGGAAAGCACATCTCCAACATTTGGAACATGTTCTTCACGTACTTCAACAAAATCATCTCTATGCTAATCTCTCTAAGTGTTATTTTGCTTAAAAGTCAATCTTTTATCATGGTTTTATCATTTATGCACATGGAATTGGGGTGGATCCTACTAAGGTCTAAGCTCTCTACAATTAGCTTATTCCTTTCACTCTCACCAAGTTAGGAAGTTTTCTTGGTCTTGCAAACTTCTACTGTAAATTCATCCCTAATTTTTCAACAATTACCTTGACTTTACATCAATTGACAAAGAGAAATATTTCTTTTTAGTGGACAAAAAATCATTCTCATGCTTTCAATACCTTTAAATGAAAGTTGTGTTCTCCACCTATACTTGTCTTGCATGATCTCTCATAGCCATTTGAAATTGAGACTAATGCTTCACAATTTGCGCTTGGAGTAGTATTGATGCAAAATGGTCATCTAGTGGCTTATCATTCATAATTAGTTTTAGAAGCCAAAATAAGCTACTCCACTTATGATAAATAGTTGTATGCATTAGTTCAAGATATCAAATATTGGAGACACTATCCCATGGGAAAAGAAACCATTGTGCATATTGGTCATTTACCTTTGCAGTTTCTTCAATTCCAAAACAAAATTGAAGAAGCCAAACATTTGAAATGGGCATCATATTTGTAGAAGTTTCATTTGGTTATCAATTACAAAAAATAAATTTAACACAAATATGGTAGGAATTTTTTTTGAGCCAACCTTCTTCAATTCATGCCTTAATTGTTGTCACCGCTTCACATCTAGGATGTCAGACTTGGGCTTCACAATATCCAAATGATTTTGATTTTGGGAAAGTTTACAAAAGTCTCTAACATCCAACATATTCAAACTTAGTTCCTTTGCAATATTTTCACATGAAAGAAGGATTATTATACAAGTTCGACAAGTTGTGTGCACCCCATAATCATCGCTCATCTCTTCTAAAAAAGGCACATTTTACTCCCTATGGTGGTCAATTTGGAAAGAAAAAGAATCTTCATAATACAAAACACTTCTTTTGTTGGCCTCACATGGAGTGGGATGTTATTTGTTTTTGTTGATCTGAACCAGCTAACAAAATGTTTGGTTTGAGTTACCCTTTACCCATTCCTCTCTATGCTTGAGAGAGAATTTTCATGGATTTGGTTAGTGGCATTCCCATGACTATTTTCCGTCGTGATTGCATTTTTGTGGTTGTTAATATATTTAGTAAAATGGCTAAGTTCATTCCTTGTTGTGAAACTAGTAGCCCAACTATTCCATGACTTTATATGGTGATGCTTTGGCCTACCCACCAATATTGTGTCTGATCACGACTCACATTTTGTGAGTGATCTTTGGCATATCAGGAACTTCTCTTAATTTTTCCATTTCCTTTCATTTATAAATTGATGATCAAACTAAAGTGATTATTTATAACTTGGTCCAAAATCTTAGAATTTATCATCACGCTTCTCCATCCAAGTGGGATTTGAGTCTTACCCACATTGAGCATGCATATAAATGAGCAGTTTACTCCTCCACATGTCATTCTCCATTCAAGCCTTGTCTCGGTTTTTAGCTTTGGCTTCCTATGCATTTCCCTTATCCTCACCTTCTCTATCTACATCACATCCCCAAAAAGAGAAAGACAAGACACAAAATTTTGTTCAACACTTGTAGTCTCTTCAAGCCAAAGTCATCTAGATTCTTCAGAAGAATCAAGAAAAGAATAAATGACTCATGGATCGACATCGTGTACTGCACCATTTTCAAGTTGGTGACAAAGTGTGGTTACACTTGGACAAATGTTGGTCTTAGGACAAAGCACACAGTAAGTTCAAACCCATTCGATATGGCCCCTACCTCATCATCCAACAACATATTAAGAATTATTTTCACCTTGATCTCCCAACTCAATTGGGAATCCATGATGTTGTTAATGTTGATTTTTTGAAACCATATCATGAGTCAACATTGGAAACATACATCCTAACCAATCATCCCATAGATATTGTTCAAGATTTTCAAATTCTGTTGAGTCGTTGTAGATCATGTTTTTGACACAAAGACTCATCAGACTCATTAGGGATCCACCTCTTCCTACCTTGTTTCTAGGAAAGGTCAACTTCCACATTAGGCTAATTGGTTTTCTTAGCACCATGTACAACAACACTTTCCCTCTCTTCTAAAATTATTGGAGGCCAATGCTTTTGTTGTTGGGAGGAATGATAGGGATTCTTAGTTCTTAGTATGTATGTATATCACATTATCATTTGTGTTGTGTGCACATAGGATATTATTTTTGTTGTGGTGATTCCTCTTGGTTTCCTATTCTTGAGGCTAGTTGAGATCTTGTCTCCAACTAGATCTATTATTATATCTAGTTGCTATTTCTTAGGATCTTGCTCAGCATTTCTCTCCAAGTTTGTTGAGTTAGTTTTCTTGATGTGAAAGCTATATAAGCTTGTGTTTGGATTAATACAAATTCAGTCAGAGTTTTTGATTCACACTTTGGTATAGAACTCTTCTTATGAGTGGATTTTTCCACATTAATGATCACATACATGATTGGCTACCAACTCTTTGTTGTAGATATATAAATATTTTGAAAGGACACACAATTAACTATCCATCTATCAAACTCTTTGGATGAACATATCTCAAATCTCTTTAAGGGAGGCTTGGAATGCAAAAGGAATTGCTAGAAATTTAAATAGGTGGTCTTGTTGAATCCAAGCCCAACCTCAATTCAATAATGAGTCTCCATTATCATTGAACCTATGCGTGAAGTATTTCCTTTTGGTACCTTAGACACTAGAGCCCAAGGTTGTACAAAATATGTCTAGTAAATCCATAATGTCATCCATCAATTTAGTTTGGTGATTCTTAAATGTAAAAAACCTTGTTAACAAGTTCAATAAATCCAGTTTTAAGAGAGGGATGCCTAAAATGAGACCCTACTTGAATATATGTGCAATATATATCTAAGAACCTCAACGCCCATCACATATAATGCTAGCACCAATGCACAACCTTGTCTAATGTATAAAAAATGCTCATATCTTCAAATTTTCATCTCTTAATGGAGAGATGGGATGATGAATGAACAAGTAATGTCTTCACAATGTTGATAAAATACGAGTTAAAGTAAAGGATATGAAGAATATCCAATACAAATGACATTTCTACTCTTTCATATGCTTTCTCAAAGTATATCTTGATGAATAAATTATTAAGACATGAGAATTTATCTTAATCCATTCCCTACAACTATAATATTGATTAAGACATGAGAATTTATCTTAATCCATTCCCTACAACTATAATATTGCCCAAAACAAAGTGCCCTTTCATGAATCTAGTTTGTTTAGATTGAATGATCTTGGGGAAAATATCATTGTGACTGTGAGGGCTAACACCTTACTATTTGGCTAGAATTTGATAAGAAAAATTATATAATGTCACGAGCCTCCAACTTGTGATCAACTCAGGATCTTTGTGTTTAGGAGTATATTTAGTTACTCCTTTATTTAGAAAGTTGCCCATTGATTGTCTTAATGACCTCTCTATATTTTGGAGCAAAAAAATACCAAATGGCCTTATAGAATTCACATGGGAATCCATCTAAGTCTATGTGAATCACCATCAACTATTTCCAAGAGATCTACAAACAACTTATCCAATTTCAACCATCGATTACATAGCATTATTTTCATGCCATACAAATTACAAGGGACTATGTCAACACAGGTTTGCATGATCTCCCTCTATTATTCTCTCATTCCCTACTATTGGAAGACCATCTTATAGTGCACTACAAAATATCTCTCTATATTACCCTACTTGATGAACCTATCCTTTTAAATATTCAGTGCATATTTTTTTATCGTCGCTTCTTAATAGGATAAGGCATTGAAAAAATCATTTGTAGGCCTATTCATAGTATTAATCCAATGAAGCTTGGTTGTATGTTGGAATTCCTTGGCACTTATGATATACACAACTTTAATATGGTGTTGGAGCTTGGTTACTTATGATATACACAACTTTAATATGGTGTTGGAGCTTGGTTGTGTCGGTCAATAGAATGTTTTTGAATTAAAGGGGTACTTGCAACCATTTAGTTTCATAATAAAGAAAAACCATGTGACAAAGCTTGGCATTCACATATCCCAATAAACAACCATGAAAACAAGTAAATTACATAATGTCTCATATTGAAAAGGAAATAATAGCATTTCCATAACATGCATAGGGATATTGAGGCAAATTGGATTGGAAATTCAGTGAAAGTATAGTGATGTTATTCCCCCCACCAAGCTTTGATTCTCCTAAGTGACATGTTTTCCCCTCTTGGATCGGTACGCCTTCATGAGGGGGAAATTTGAGTAGCATAAACTATCATGGAAATTAAGTCAGGTTGGGAGACTGTACACCATTAACTATGACATAGCATCCCACCAATTGAAAGGTGGTAGATGCTTGGCAATAACACCATAAAGGAAGCTTACAATGCCTTCCATAAGCACATCCATGGAAGTTTTTAGCATAAAGACATATTTGCATTAGATTAAAAGAAACACAAGAAGTTCTCATATATCAACACGAGATAATGAGTCTAATGCAAAATTCTTATATTTTAAATTTAGTAAGAGCCTTTATTTATAGGTTATTTTAATCTAGCTCATGCACATTTCTCTCTCCAAGACATTGTTGTAAAATAATTTCTAGGTGTCTTTTAAGAATATTCCTTCCTAGGTCTAATGCATGTCCTAATCAAAGGTGATGAAATGGAGCAATTGGTTCACCTATTCGAACTCCTTAACACATTTGTTTTTCTTTCTTCATATAGAAGCATGCATACCAAAACCCCCTAAGAAAGAGTGAACTTGACAATTATTTCCATTAAAAGATGCATAAATCATCCCCACAATGATGATGATTCCAAATATTTTTGATAGATTTCATGAAGCTCAAATTATTAAGTTGGGAGATGTTCATCACACTAGATGAGCCATTTCTTATCCCTACAAGGATGGGGATGAGGATTCCATATCTTCTAGATAAAATTCAAGAATATGTAATTTTTAGTTGGGAGGTGTTCATCATATAGTGGACTTTAGGCATGCACATTTTCTTTCACCCCAAATTATAGAGAATAAATTGTATTGGCGGTATGAAAGGGTTACTTTGACTAATTCTAGCAATGACCATGCCATCACTAGACAAAAACAAATGTGAAGATAAATTGTGTATACAACATGGATTCACCGAGTTGCTTGAGTGCACTCCCATTCTCCTTTTTGAAGTTAGATAATGTAAAACATAATTACAAATATGC
>CBVK0101726743.1:0-10666 GCA_900067695.1 Picea abies | reverse complement strand
ATAGGGGAACTCAACACAATGGATACCATTTCTTCATAATGGGGGATAATTGATCCAGATGGATTTCAGTGACATCCTACCTATTCCAACTGTCTCATTTTGGCAGTTTTCCAGTTTGGCCATTTTTTTCTAGTTTTTGGGTCCCGAACTTCCGGGGCTGTTTTGAGGCCCTAAACAACGTTTTTAGAGCTCGCTAAAATCACACTAGAAGACTTATATTGAGTGTGATGAAAACATGTGTATTCCTTGGATTAACCTTTCCAATGGGCTATCGTGTGCCAAAAACATAGATCATATGCAAAAGTTACGACCCTGAGAAGTTGACGTACAAAATTACCCCAACAGGGCCCACATGACTTTTGGCGGTTCATATCCTAGGGTTAGTTTTTTGGATGTCTAGGGTTTTGGCATTCCTATTTTTTGTAAAAATTCTTGGAGAGCCTCATTACAACCATCTTCTTTCGAATGAGAACAACTGTCACATCTCTTCTCGGAGATAAGCCTCCACCATTATAGCAAGCTTATTTTGAGTTTGCATTTTACAGTTTTAACATATTTCCTTATTGAATAAAGCCATTTTAACTATATCTATGTTATTTTCCCTTGTGTTTTTGTGTTAAGAATAATTATAATTTGTATTCATTTCATTCTTCTCATAAAATCCAGATCATTCGCTTTGACCATATTATATGCATAACAATATATTGAAAATAAAGATTCTCCAACATATTTTTGACTTTAAGACTAATGTGAGTCATTTAGTACAACTGAAGACCAATTTGAGGTTAATTTGAATGATTACTAGGCTCCTTGACACATTTTCATAGCGATCTGTTGCAAATCGTTGTGTAACTGTAAACTACAATAGTTGCATAGCAAGTTTACACAACGAATTTGTCTTCTTCAATTAGCTTTACATAGGTGGTGGCTGCAAAGTTTATGGAGGCTGAAAATGATTATTATATCATCCATCAAGTATTACCCATCATTTTTTAATCACGTGTGTACCTACAATACTTGCGTAGCATGAGGTCACTACGCAAGTTATGTGCAATGCTACTTTACAGAAAAGAACTCAAAACATATTAACCCTTAATTGATCAAAAAAACAAAAATGTAAAAACATGGCATCTATATTTCAACCACCTCTACAATTAGGTCCAACTTTTCCCTGGCTTCATCATCAAATTTTATCCTTAGTTTCAGATACTTATTTTCTTTCCTCAATGATATATTTTGTCTTTTCAATTTTCTCACTTGCCTAAGAAAAAGTGCATTTCTTCTCAACTTTAACTAGGCATTTGAAAGAGCTGCACAAGCGTTGTTGATGGATAGTCCACATTCTTAAAAGTATTTCTTAAAAATTAGTTATGTTGTTCTGTTCTCTTTCCTGAGCTGAATAATTAGATCTTGTGTTTCCCTTAAATTCTTTTTGATCCATTTGACAGTTTTCTCACCTTCTCCAGGTGAAGTATGGATCTTTTCAATTGATACAGATTGGCCCTGTGCATTTGTTTCCTCTATAGGCTTGTATTCTAAACTTATCCTTCTGGCTAAGGGTCTTGTTAAAGGGGTTGTAGGTTTACTAAACTCCATTGTTTTAGGACTTTGCCCAACTTGTTTCACTTTATCCTTTCCTTTAGAACCTTCTAAAACCTTTGAGGCTAATTCCTTCTTTAAACCTAGTACATCATGTGGTGTTTGAATATTAGAAACCCTTTCAGTCATTTTCTTCTTCATTTCCCCATTTTCATAATAGGACTGAGCTATGACATGTTGAGATTCTTTGAGTTGATCTTTAAACTCTCTGATTAATTTGTATTTCTCTCTTGACTGAACCTGATCTTTATCCATTTCTTGAGTTGTAGGTTCAACAAATTGTGTATGCAGGGTAGGTACAAGTAGTCTTTTGGAATTTGACCTTGTGATTGGACTACTCAATTTGGTGTTTCATCCACCTCATCAGTAAATTGTAGCTTTCTACCTTTCTTCTTAGCTTGCTGGCTTGGTGAAGAATCTTCAATTTCTCTTCCTTTCCCAATGTCCTGCTCTACAAACCTTTTCTCTTTCCCGTTTGAATCCTTAGAAACCATTTTCTCAGCAGATGAGGGAGTGTCTCCTTTGGGGTCTAAAGGAATCTTTGTTGAAACTAGGAAAGAATCTAAATCCATGTTTAATTTATTAAGCTCTTCCAACACCAATAACATTACCAGATATAAATGAAACAAACTGGTTTTAACCTTATCATCCCTAGCCTATAATTTGTCTGACATTTTACCTAAACCTCTGTATAGATAAAAAGGTAAATTTAAAAGATTCTTTCCTACATGCCCTCATAAGTGAAATATCGTTGAACCACTCTTAATAACTTTTCATAATGCTCTAATATTCATTCTCTCGGAATAGTAGCACCAAAATTCTCAAAGGAAACCCTAAATGCTGGATCAAAATTTACCAATTGTAAACTTCATGGTCCATATCTTAACACACTCCCTCCTTTATTGTATTTATTTTTCTCTTGAGTTTCCATGCTGCGGATGTAGGATAAAACACTAAGACTGGTAAGGAAAAGGAGGTTCAATGGCTAAGGCTCTCATGGGAAACTTTACACAACGAAAGGCAAGATTAGGGTTTGCAGAAATATATCAAAGGGACTCACCAATATCAGAAACAAGTCTTTAAATATCATGCATATAAACGCATAATGTTTGTCACGCAAAAAAAAAAACACCTCAATCTTTGACACATTATAATTTTTAGAAACATATGATGCATAGTGTGTGGCTACTGTGTAGAACTTACGTAGAGGGTATAGAGAGCTTGCGTGCGAGATAGAAATATTTGCGTAGAAGGTGGAGTCTTCTGATCTTGCTAAAGGAAAGGAGTCTGATCTATGGCAAGGAGTCTTTTGCATGAAAAATGGGAGGAGAAATATATTCACATATCAAGCAAACTCTATTTGAAAGTGTGATTAGACCATTTGGGATGACATGACTATTTGGGCAGCGCCAACCATTTGTGTAGCGAATTTACACAACATGTGAAATTTTTTGTAGGCCAAGTAAGAAAATCACTTTGGAAAGACAACACGTATGACATGATGACCTTTGATGACTCTCTTTTTGACATAATGTGTCATTATGTGACCTTTGATGACTCTCTTTTTGACATAATGTGTCATTATGTTCCATGAAATTCTTTCAAGAACCTTTCTCCTAGACTTTGATTTATGACTTGACTCTTTATGACATACCGCGTTAGAGCTTATGGCAACAACTTTAGACCAATGACCAAAAGACCTTAAAAAATTTCATGGGACAATTTTTTTTGAAAGAATACACACTCAATGACTCAAAATAGGAATGCATTCATGTTCCTAAGACCAAAGCATGGATTTTGCAGATTCTTAACAAACCTATGACTCTACCTTGAATATCAGGACAATAACATTTGGCTCCAATGGAGATGTTTTTCTCCCCATGAGGCAGCAAAGAACAACAGACCATGTGCCTAACCATTGGGATTTATTTACTATTGGACCTTAACTCAAAAAGACTCTAAAAAGAAAAAATGGGCTGACAACATTTTTACAAACATTACATACACTAGCAATATTCAACAGAACCTTAGGGCTTTCACCTTGGGCTTCAATTTTTGTTGAATGATGACCTCAACTGCTACATCTAAAAATAAAATGGTTATCTACAATGAGATGAGAGATCAAAATGTTTTAAATAATGTAGTGTTTTAGAAACCTTCTATTCACAAGCCCTCCACCAATGAGATCTCCATTGATTTCTTATAGCAGATAAGCATTTCTTCCATGATAGGCTACAATTCTAAACAGTCCCAGCCAAAGGTGATCAAACTTTCCATGCTTTCCTTTATCTTCATTTCTTGCATCCCATTTCAACACTAGATCATCTACCTTAAAGTCATCAACCTTTGTCCTCTTATCAAACACTTTTTTCATTTTATCATGATGCAATTGTGTGTTGTTGTATACTTCCTCTTGCATTTTATGTACATGAATCAATTGATTAATTCTTATTTGAGCATCATTTGGTTCAACCTCCCGTCCTTGTAGCAGTTTCATAACTGGCAACCCTAATGACGTAGGGAAAAATGCATATGTACCATACACTAGTTGGAAAGGTGATGTAGCAATAAACCTCTTTGTAGTAATCTTATCAGCCCACAGTGCATATATGAGTTTCTTGTGCCAAGCCTTTTTGGTTTCCTGTAGCATTCTTTTTATAATTCTTGTCGAAATCTTATTGGATGACTCAACTAATCCATTACCCTGTGGGTAATAGGTTATGGAATGACCAAGGGTTATGTTTTAATCATTGCAAAATTTTTCCATCCTCTTAGACTTGAATGTTGTTGCATTATCAATTATAATTTTTACTAGGAAGCCAAACCTAGACAAAATTTTACTTTCCAAAAATTGGATAATGACAACATCAATAGATTACATTGTTGCTACTGCTTCAATCCATGGACACCTCCTTGTATACATCAGAGAAAATGATAGGCCAACAAAACCTTGCTCTTAGTATCTTATGAATTGTGGTTTTCGAATAATGGTTCCCTCCACAATCACCCTTATGAAATTATTTGATAAATTATTTCACCTCATCTTCTAATAAGAAACATAGAAAAATCCCCCCTGGATCCTTCCAATACATAGAACCATCAAGTATACAAAATTTGGATTTTTATTTTTATTTTAGAAACATAGATTTGGTTTTGCTTAGTTCAGGAGGAGCTTGTAAATTTATCAACACATATATAATGTCAACATACCATGGAGATTCAAGAAACTTCTGGGATACCTATTGTGTTGATTCCTCCTTTGAATTTTCTAACAAATCTGCAATAAAATTTATCCCTAGGACATCATAATTTGACTGTGTCATTAGTTTGGCAAGCCCTTGGCCTTTGATTAGTTTTGTAGGCTTTATCTCCAAGTCGTATTCCAAAAAAAATTATTTCCATTTTCCTCTCCTTCCTTTAGGATTAGACTGGGTTAGAATATCTTTCACAACATTACTGGGCACAAAAGAAACAACATGAGAATGCAAAATGTAAATTCTAAATTCTTTTGGGGATTTTACCAATGCATATGATTTATTCTCCATGGTGTCGTTCTTTAATGGAGAATCTCTTAAAGTTCTGCTATAGTAGGCTATGGGCCTTTCAAAACAATGTTCATTCTTTTGCAACAAGACCCCAACAATAATGTGTTTTGATGCAAAAAAAAATAAGATGGAGTCCTTTGCATAGTCTAGACTAGCTAATATTGGCGCCTTGGTCAATGCTACCTTTATATCCTCAAAGGATTTTTTGTCTTTTGGAGTCCACTTTATCTCACTTCCTTTCCTCAACATGATGGTAATGAACTTTATGATTTCTTCCAGATTGGGAATAAACCTCGTCAAAAAGTTTACCCTTCCAAGAAAAGACTCAACCTCTTTTTTACTTCTCGGAGTATCAATTTTCAAAATTGCAGCTACCCTGTTGGGATCGATCTTTATTCCTTCTTTGGATATGATATGACATAGAAACTTTCGCTCTTGCATTCCAAAGTTGGATTTTTTGGTATTTAATGAAATGCCAAACCTCCTACACTTCTCAAAATCCATTTTCAAATGTTTCAATGCTCATCATCAGAATTTGAAAAAACAATAATATCATCTAAATAAATGACGATGAAATTATCTTTTTCATCAACCAAATCTATATCCATAGCTCTTTGGAATGTTTCCCTTGCATTCATAATCCCAAATGGAATTTTGGCATACATGAATATACCCCAGGGTGTTGAAGACGTCTTCTCTTGATCATTAGGATGCACCATGATTTGGTTGTATCTAGAAAATCCATCTAGGATTGACATTTTCTGTGACACAACCACCTTCTGTAAAATGTATTCCATCTTGGGAAGAGGATAGTTATCTTTGAGGGAAACCCCGTTCATATTTCAAAAATCCACACACAACCTTATTTCAACACTTTTCTTCTTACATGAACTAAGTTGGCCAGCCATTTAGAGAATCTCAAAGATACTATGATCTTAGCGTCAAACAATTTTCTTACCTCTTTCTCAATAAGTGGAAGAAATAAAGGATTAATCCTTCTCAATTTATGTTTAAATGGTTTTTGATCATCTCTAATTGGAATTACATGATGAATAATATTCGTGTCATAAACCTTCAAATCTTCATAGTTCGAAGCAAAAAAATATAGAAAATGCTTCTTTAAGATGATATATCTATCCTTGATTTTTGGGCCAAGTGTCTTGGACAGTTTGGTGATTTTAGGTTTTTCCTTAGTTCCAATATTAAAATCTTCTATGCCTTCATCATTTGGAGTGACTTTGGGGTTCCTTGCCACATCATATTGTAAAAAATATTTTCTAGTGGAACCAAACCCTTAGGTATGACATTATTTTTGAGCTGAACAATGTCTCTACCAACAATCTGATTTAGGAAACAATAGTCATTTGAAGATATGTCTACATCTTCTTCCCGATCAAAAAATATTTCCTCATCAATATTTGTGTTGGAAAACTCATCAATCATTTGGATAAATCTTACCACTTGTTTATCATCCTAAAAAATACACCAATACTTGATATTATCAGGTACTTCTAGTCTATGCTTGACTTTGATCTCATATTTGATGTTAGGAAAGATGGGGATAATAAAAGAGAAGCTAAAGTGGCTAATGCATCAACAATCAAATTTTGTCATCTTAGAATCACTGAAAGGTTATATTCTGTGAAACTTTCAAGTACAACAATAACTATATTTATGCATTCCCTCATCCTAGGATGTTTATATTGATAGATTCCCTTAACCTAATTAATCACAAGATGAAAATCTTCATGTACAACTATTCCTTTTTCCCCCAAATCTTTCAATTTGTTCAACCCCAAAATCAATGCCTCATACTCATCCATATTATTTGTATAGTCAAAAGAAAATTTTCAAGAGAAAAGCTTTGAACTTGAATTAGGAGGGATTATCCAAACACCTGCTCCAACTCCCTCTTTACTAGAAGCTCCATCAAAATTCATATTCCACATTTTTTCAACCTCATTATTTTGCTAATATAAAATTTTCCCTGCTTGTTGATCTTCATTATCTTTCTCAAGGATTTTGAGAGTCTTTGGATCTTCTTCTTCAAATCACATGTCGTTATAAGAAGTTGAAGAACCAACCTCAATGTCAATAGAATAAATAGGATGATTATTGGGTTTTCTCTTGCTACTCACCATGTATTTCAGAAATATTTCCTTGTATAGTCTCCTTTCCTATCCAAAAAATGGTATAGTTGCATATAACATATCCATCTGTAGAGTACCCTTCAATTTAGCAGCTCATGACCTTGATAATAAAATGCCAAGCTTTGGAGGGATTTCAAAAAATGCTACAACCATGACCAAATTCTTTGATGGGATTTGAGATAAAGACACAACTAGGTCTTTGATTAAGCCTATAAACTTTACCTTCCTTGAATCAAAAGAGAACAAATCTTATAAGGTCTAGTGATGTCCAAACCTAGTTCATCCATAATTACCTTTGCTATCAAATTTAGAGATGCTCCTGAATCTAACATTTCATTGTGTAAAGTCATATCACGAAATTTAAGGATGACATAAAATGGACACACATCACTATCATCACCACATTCTTCCACCCGAGGATGAAACAAGATTGCAGGGTGATCATCTTACACATTTAGAGTATCATATGCTTCTTCCATTTTCAATATTTTGATGATTTTTCTTCTATATTCAACATTCCTAATCAACTCATTGAAAGGTACATCAATTTTATTTTTTCCATCTCACTTTCAAAATTAAAAGAAGACTGGGTTTTATCTGCCTCTTTGATGATTGCATCCCTTTTTGTCTCTAGGACCTTCTTTGGAGGATCATCTTTCTATTTTTCTTTCTCTAGTGCATCGTTTGTAGAACTATCTTCCTTAGGCTGACTTGAAGAGGGTAAATTCGCTTGAGGCTCTTTTATAGGATTCCCCTTCTGAGGTTTTGCAAGAACCTTTCTATTCCTGAGATTATATTGATTATGAAACAACATGATGACATTTTGGCACCCCTTCTTATACTCTTTTGTTTCCATTGATACCATATCATCCTTTTCCTGCATAAGCTTATCATTTTCTTCCATAAATTTATCATGTTCTTCTTTAGTTAGGAATACATATATTTCAACATCATCACAACAATGAATGTTATCTTCAAGATAGTCTTCAAATTTTTCATCAACATAGTTATTTTGGAAGGGGGGTTTGATTTGTTGATCACCTTGATTCCTTTGGGCTCTCTATTTGATCCGTGTAATAGGTAATCTTCTGATATTGGGATTCCTGAGTTGAAGTTCAGTTCGATCTTTGATGGCAGGCTTGTTATCTAAAGACAACTTTTCCACCAATTTTTCCATAGTTTTTACCATTAGCTCAAATTTTTCATCTGATGATTGGGAAATTGAACCTTGTGCTTCACCTTGAAACTTTTTCATGTCAGTTTCAGGATTATACTTAATCTTCCCTAATGCTATCAAATTTACTTCTACTTGGATTGAATCATTCATCATGTCATCTAATTTAGAAGATCTCCTTTCCCTCAACAACATGTAAACATCACCATCAAAGAAATGAACATAGCGAAGTTGTACAACTCCAGTAGGGGTTTTTACTTCAGTAGGAATTGAATTGTAAACCCTCATGAATTTGGTTGAAAACTCTTGAACTGTCTCACTGGGTGTTCTTTTCAAACCATTATACTGAGTCAACAATTGTAGAGGATTTTTCTTGTCTCCCCATCTTGCAAGAAAGGTTGTTTCAAAAGATGCAAAATTAGGAATGCTTGCTGTTGGGAGAGCTTTGAACCATTTTATGACCTCACCTGAGAGACTCTGTGAAAAAAAATCACTTTAAAATATTCATCATCTACCTCCTCAAGGTTTGCAAAATCATTAAACCAGTGTAAATGTCGTTGAGTTGAAATGTTTTCTTATGCATCATATGATTTAATTCTCTAATTATAATTTTGAGGTAGATCATGCAATTGAGAAGGTAAGACAAGGGGAGCATATCTTGCTGCCATGGTTTTAGGACGACTTTGTCCTGGTTGAAAATTCTGACTGGGAATCACTACAATTTGAATGGGAGCAATAGAAATAAAATATTGAAACTTTTTCTCATCAAACAAAATTTCATTCAAGTTAGAATCTGAGTTAGATCTAAAAAAATTCTGCTTGAATTTAATGTCAAACTAAACATCATCAATTCTCTTCACTCTGTCCTTAGGAAATGATAAATTTCTATCCAGAAAAAATACCCAAGTTAGATTCCTTTTCTTTCCTTTTATGTGGGAGATTCTCAAGATCAGCCACATATGTTGTAGGTTCTGGATTTGGGTTTCTCCTAGTGTAAATATTCTTTGGAGCCATGATTTCTCAATAGTATTAATTTTTGTTTGTAACTGATATTAAATAATGAAGTCGGCAGGGTAAAATTTTCAGCCAATATTATGTCTGATTCTATGTTACCCTCAGGAATCAAATCTAAAAACTTTGTCACTCTTTCCCATGGAAAATTTGACTTTCGTTCCTTGACAATGGAGCCAAAATGTTAGCACGATGTAAATTGCTTGGCTGAAAAGAAAATCACAAAGGTAACCAAAAACACACTTTAAAACTGAAACTATCCCTTTCAGTTTAGAGATGGATCTCTCTTGTCACTTGGTATTTGAAAAATAGGTTTTATTTTGAGGATCAATGGCTAGATATTTTCTTAAGTGAAGAAATGTATGAAGTTTGTTGGAAAGAAGGAAAATGAATATGTTGGGAAATGGAGTCAACTTTGAAGCAAATGGAACTATCAGTGACTCGTGGGTAGAACTATCAAGGAAGAAAATGATAGATAGGTGATAATATTTCAGTTTTAAAATATTGTTGTTGTATGATGGAAGAAGGAGAAAATAAATAACTACATTCAGAGAACCAACTAAGATGAATTTTGATTGAGTTAAGAAGAGATAACAATACTTAANNTTGATTGAGTTAAGAAGAGATAACAATACTTAAATTGCTTGAATCTAAAGTATCAATATCAGATGAATTTCATACCATTAGCTTTCCAATCTAAGAATATAAGAATTACAGATGAAAAGAGAAAGAAAACAATAAGCACATACATGAAAGAGAACACACATTTCACATCACCACCACAAGAATCTATGGTATGAATAACACTGGACTTCTGCACTAATATTTCATTTAACTTCAGAAAAATTACAAAATGTTCAAGACAAATCTCCTTTATGCTTTTGCCAACCCTTTTACATTCAAAATAATCAAATATATAGGAAAAATACATCCTTAAGCTAGAGAAGTCAAACATCAACACTGTCCTACAATATTGGACCTGGTTACATCAAAAGATGAACATACTTCAAACTGCTTGCTAAAATAGGATTTCATTTTGACCATATTAAATGCATAACAATATCTTGAAAATAAATATTCTCCAACATATTTTTGGCTTTGAGATTGTTGTGAGTCATTTAGTACAAATGAAGATGAATTTTGTTAATGTTTATGCCATTATTATAGTTCTTTACATTTCAATAGAT
>CBVK0101726742.1:0-14396 GCA_900067695.1 Picea abies | reverse complement strand
ACCCATGATTGATCCCCCCCAAGAGATGAGAAAGTGGCTCTGCATCTTACTCTAGTTGATTTCTCTAGCAAGGGTGATACCACTGGCACCAAGGGAGGCAACCCATGGGGGTCTAGCAGAACAATCACAATGGTGGCTTACCCATGGGGATCTAGCAGAACAATGACAATGGTGGCTTCTTGGTCATAACCCAACTCCAATGAAGGATCTTGCATGGGTTCTCAAATTATCGAGAGTTTCAAAAGGTGACAGTGACTAAGGTAAACCTTAGCCACAAAGGAGTCAACCACTTCGATTCATCCCATTCCAGTTAATTGATCATAAGTCTTTAAACTAAACTTCATTCGTTAATTAAATTTACACATTTCTAGAATCAATGTACATCTCCATAGACTTTAGCACTCAAATCATTGTGCGGAAGAAATCCATTATCCTACAAACAAAGGAGTGATCTCATACACCAATCTAACTTGGTTGTGACCTTAAAATTAAATTAAATTATATATATATATATATATATATATATATATAAAATGAAGGTGCTTTGACCCAAAGGTTTATGTTCACATTGTAATGTTTCAGATCTGGGCTTTGATCAAGTTATTATTTTATATATATAGATGGACTTTCATCTATTTGATCAAGTTATTATTTTGTATATATATAGACTCTCATCTATTGACCCAAAGTTTTATGTTCGCTTTGTAATGGTTCAGATCTAGGCTTTGATCAAGTTCATAACGATGCTTTGACCTAAAAGGCTTATGTTCACATTGTAGTGGAGTGGGATCAATTTCTAAACATACTTTGACCAGAAGTTTTATGTTCACATTGTAATGGTCCATGTATTGTTTATTATGATTTTTGCCAAACTCCTTTAAGTGTTTCATAAAATAAGGAATGGTTATAAGTGTTTCATAAACTAAGGAATCGCTCCTTTTTATATTAATGATTGATTTATGTTATTAAAAATATTTGGATTTAGTAGTAAATTTTTATGGCAAAAATGAAACAGTTTAGTTTAAACATATAATTTTTTGAATATTTACAATTTTGTCAAAAATTTAGAAGAATCATTAGAATTGTAGATATCATTTATTGAGATTGCACAATTTTAGTGGAATAGTGACTTTTTAGGGAGATGGATTATTGCACAATCTTAGTGGAATAGTCATTTTTTAGGGTGTAGAATGCATCTATGCATTCAAAAGTGCAATTTGGACAATGAAAATTTAAAATTCACCAACAATTACATCATCCAATTCCAATGATAATGATAATTTCCCTAAAAAAATCCAAAGTACAATGTTTAGACTAAGTCCCAAAAGAAGCTAAGTCATTTTTATAGCACAAAAATCCTAAGAAATCTAAATATTATAATATTTGGGCATTGCAAATATTCAAGAATGAAAATAATTTCATTGTATATTCATACCCACTTGCCTAATAGTTTCTATGTATATATTTTAATAAGTTACATCTCTCTCTTCCTTAGTCGGCATCCACATTCCAGAACCATTTGTTGGTGCACAATGGGAAGACCCAAGGTTAAACATTAATTCACCAACAAAACCCTAAGATATAGTCCCTTCCGACATCACCCGCAAGAAAATGAAGTCTCTCCCAAGGTATCTATGGGGACTACAAGTTTTCGCACTCATAAAGAGATGTGAGGTAGTTATCTTAACCATTATACTTAACCTTAGTTCATTATACTTTATATTATGTGGGTAGAAACATAATAACATGTAAAACTTTGATAGCAACCAAACATTCATTATATGTGCGCAATAAATAGAACAATCATATCATAACACACTTACACCATGTTAAATTGGTTCACCCAAGATGGGCTATGTTTACAATGACCAAATTCTTATTATATTATTCAGAATAATCTATTACAAAATATGTGTATTGCACTCATACATCATACCCTTGTCATTCTCCTATCCCTCTATCTATCTCTGTCGCTCATCACTATTACACCCTCACATGCAATGCATACTTCTTCCCAAGTTCTCTTATGCTTTCTATCCCCAAAACCCTTACATATTTATACAATTACATTAAGACTTATCCTTTATCAATGGACCAAAACGAAAATGCCTAACAGATTCAACATTATTCCTTTCTTTGTGTGTGTGTGTTGCGCAGCTCCCAAAATTTGTCCCAAAATACTATCCCAACAAAAACCAAAGAGCCACATGGAAAGTAGAAATCAATTCCCCTTCTTCTCTAACTTTTCTTATAATCTCACTTTTACAACTAAGTTATTTGTGAATGACTCATTTTTATAGAATAAGTGAGAATCATTTTTACAATGAAGATACTTTATAAATTAAAATTGTATGGAAAAAGTAACAAAAAATAATATTAAAGTTACTTACGGTGATTCACTTTTATAATTTAAGTGAAATTCACTTTAGAATGAATGCATGCATTTTTTCAAAAAGTATCTTATAATCTTACGTTTACAACTGAGTTATTTATGAATGAATCACTTTTATAGAATAAGGGAGAATCACATTTACAATGAAGTTACTTTATAAATTAAAGTTGCATGCAAAAACTAACAAAAAATAATATTAAAGTTACTTGTGATTCACTTTTATAATTTAAGTGAAATGCAATTCAGAATGAATGCATGCACTTTTCAAAAAACAACTTGAAAAAGAGACATGATTTCAAGACCTTTTATTAATTAAAACAACTTTTAACCAAGTGACCTAGAAAAAACACACATAAATTTTAAATAATGAGGATGAGGGGGTTTTGTTATTGTTGGAGTTCTACTCCGAGGTATGTACTTACCCCAAAAATACCGTGTTTTCATGTGATCATACAAAAACAAGTGAAATTTTAGAAAATAAATTATGAATATCAATACCAATGGCATTAGATCTTAGTTAGCTTACCCAGAAAATGCAAGTTTTATGATCTATCAACTCTCGTGGATATTTCACTAGAACAATTTGTCACAACAAATCTAATAAAATATTGAAATCTTTACGATTAAGGTTAATTTCCTTTAGATCTCAAAAATATTTAGTTACTGATAAAATAGATAAATGCAGAAACTATAGAACATTAAAACACATTCACACCATCCACAAATAACACAAGATATGACCTGGTAAACCCAAAATGGGAGAAAACCCAGCTAAGAGGTGAGGTTGATCTGCTTTATTTTCTCTAGTATAAAAATGATGCGAGTAAAAAGAAAGAGGCACACTCTCTAGAGTTTCCTTTGAAATGTGGTCTGAATGGATGCTAGAGAATATCTTCCACTCTAGTATGCTCAAAAAATTCCACTCTCATATGTTCTTCTCCGCTATGGAACAAGATACAATAAAAAAGAATGGAACCCCTTCTCCTCCTACTGGCCTGGTTTTTAACATAGCCCTATAGCCATCTAGGAATAGGTTTTTGACTTCATCAACCTTCGATTGTGATAAGGTTTTGTACCTTATAAAATATTATTAGAAAATCCATTACGTGGCTAGCCCCACATGTCTAAGTAATGGAGGTTGATGTTTCATCTACTCGCACCATGGTGATTAATATGGTAGGTCAACTTGCGGAAGACATAACTTTCTCATACAAACTCTAATTAGTGAATGATCTACATCGTTGGAAAGGTATCAATGTGTATAATTTAGAATATTCATTGATAGCAAGGTTTGAACAAAAAAAAAATCATTCGATGCCTCAAAATGGATCCAGAATATTTTTGACTATTTTTTGGATCCAAATTTTGACCAGCCAACAAAATGGCCCTGGGAGTTGATTCCTCCAATGTTTCCACCCAAAATGTTGTGAGATAGATGAAAAATAATATAATGATCCAATCTAGATCATACCTCCCCTTTTAGGGAGGCTTTTGGTCCCCAAAATATTTACTAAATGAGGTGAGGAAATTTTTCCTCTAACTTCACCTTCGAGTACCAATTTGATTTGCGTGGAAATTGTCCTTTCAGCCCAATATGACAAAGGTCATGCTTCCCTTGTCTTGTATTTTTGGACTGCTTCTATAAAATTGTGTCTTCTGTCAATGTTTCATAAGCATATGGTGCTAAACCCTCTATAGGAGGTAGGACCTTCTCCTCCTCTTGATCCAACATGGAGGGCTCATAGAGTTTGAAATTCTCCACATTCACTACTGAGTAAATGTGTATGTATGGGAGTAGACTGAGTCTATAGGTGTTATCTCCAACCTTTTATAATACCTCAAAAGGGCCATAACACGTAGTCTTGATATTCTTACCTGGACCCTGTAGCCTTTCTTTATTCAATTGTAACCATACTTTATCTCCCACTCTAAATGTTTTCTCTGTTCTGTGTTGGTCATGTCTATCCTTGTACTTTTCTTGTGACTTTTTCAGCATCTCTTGTACTTGCAAATGGATCTTCCTGATCTTCTAAAAAAAAATTATACTTTTGATGCATATCTTGTGAAGTCATCCCTCACTCCTCCTTGTTTCCCATATACAACCTCTAAGGGTGAAGGTGGAAAATACCCAAAGCAAGGTTCAAAATGTGAATTACCAGTAAAAGTGTGGACTGCTCTGTTATATGAGTGTTGTATATAGATACAATTTTCATCCCAAGTCTTTAGATGCTTATGATTTTAACCCTTAAAAATATGCACCAAAGTCATGTTGACTACTTCCATATTCCTATCTAACCATGGATGGAATGTTATAGACCTCTTCAACTTAGTGTCCATCATCTCCCATAATGTAGTCCAAAATGCACTAAGAAATCGGGTATCCCTATCTAAGATGATGCTCCTTGGTATCCCAAAGTGCACCCAAACATGTTCAAAGAATGTGTTTGATGCTTATTTTCCATTGATGGTACTTTTATAGGGAATGAGAATGCACGTTTTGTTGAACTTGTCAACTAACACAAATAAATAGTCATGTCCCTTCTTATTTTATGGTAAAACTCCCACAAAATCCATGAAAATTCTTTCCCAAGGTCAAGTGGGTACATGTAAGGGATGGTATAGACATTGATTTCTGTTGTTGGGATTGTTGGTACAATAAAGTATATGTCCTATAATATATCATGCTACATCGTCTTGCATTATAGGCCAATACACATACCTATGTAAGTTGGTGATCAACTTCTCAACACCAAACTTTCCTACAACCTTGGAAGTGTGAGCCACTCTAATAAGATACAATTGTTCACCTTTAGGAACACAAATATTGTAAATCTTGTAGAGTAACCCATTCTGGAAATGATAGTCATCATTGTTGTCACTTTATTCTATATTAATTTGGCCCTCTAGTTGTTGAAACACCTCCTTGAAGTCTTCATCTTCTATGTATGCCTCTTTGTATGCATCATGGGTAAAAGGATCCATGTGCATTAGAGTTACAAAAGTTGTAATATTGGATTTGGGTGGCCGTGAAAGTATGTATGCCAACTTGTTTGTTCTACCCTTCTTATATTTTATGACCAAATGAAATTTCTATAAAAACCACATCCACCTCTAATGTCTAGTTTGTTGTAGCTTACTCTGGGCCTACAAATACTGTAGTGGTTGGTGATATATGTGGATGATGGTCTCATTTCCCATTAGATAGTGTTTCCACTTTTTGACAGCTTGTACCAAGGAATATATATCCCTGTTGTATGTAGGGTAGTTGAGAACTACCCCACGAAATACTTGAGAATGATAGTAGATGGGATTTTCTCCCTTCATCAATATTGCTCACATGGATACCCACTTTCATTTGTCTCCACATCGAAAGTATTTTCTAAGTTTGGTAGTGCGAGTAGTTATGCTTGAATGCTCTTTCTTTTCATCTCATCAAAGGCATTTTTTTTAGTATTTCTCCCCCTCTCTCTATCTCTCTCTAACCACTTTCCTTCTCTCCCTCTCTCTCTCCCCTAATCTCCCCCCTCTCTCCTTTCTCCCCTACTCTCCCCCTTCATAAACTAAGGAATCGTTATGTGTTATAGTAATGATTGATTTATGTTATAAAAAATAGTTGTATTTAGCAGTAAATTTTTATGGCACAAAAGAAACAACTTAGTTTAAACATATGATTTTTTGAATATTTGCAATTTTGCCAAAAATCTAGTTAGAAATTTAGAAGAATCATTGGAATTGTAGATATCCGTTGTTGAGCTTGCACAGTCCTAATGGAATATCGTCTTTTTAGGGGGGTGGATCATTGCACAAGCTTAGTGGAATAGTGGTTTTTTAGGGCATATGATCCATCTATGCATTCAAAAGTGCAATTTGAACAATGGAAAATTAAAATTCACCAACAATTACATCATCCAATTCCAATGATAATGATCATTTCCCTTGAAAAAATCGAAAGTACAATGTTTAGACTAAGTCCCAAAAAAAACTAAGTCATTTTTATAGCACAAAATCCTAAGAAATCTAAATATTATAATATTTGGGCATTGTAAATATTCAGGAATGAAAATAATTTCATTGTATATTCATACTGACCTTCCTAATAGTTTCTATGTATATATTTTAATAAATTACATCTCTCTCTTCCTTAGCCGGCCTCCACATTCCAGAACCATTTGTTAGTGCACAATGAGCAGACCCAAGGTTAAACATTAATTCACCAACAAAACCCTAAGATATAGTCCCTTCCAACATCTATGGGTAGAAACATAATAACATGTAAAAATTTCATAGCAACTAAGCATCTATTATATGTGTGCAATAAATAGAACAATCACATCATAACACAAAGACACCATGTTTAACTTGTTCACCCAAGATGAGTTATGTCATCGAATTCTTATTATATTATGCAGAATTATCTATTACAAAATATGTGTATTTCGCTCATACATCATACCCTTGTTGTTCTCGTATCCCTCTATATATCTTTGTCTCTCATCACTCTTACACCCTCGCATATAATCCATACTTCTTTCTAAGTTTTCTTATGCTTTCTATCCCCAAAACCCTTACATATTTATACAATTACATTAGGGCTTAGCCTATATCAATGAGAAAAATGCCTAATGGATTCAATGTTATACCTTTCTTTGCATGTGCTAGTCCTAAAAGTGCACCAATTGTCTTTCCTTCTTCTACACGTGTTGTACAGCTCCCAAAACTGGTCCCAAAATCCTATCCCAACAACAACCAAAGAGCCACATGGAAAGTAGAAATCAATTCCCCTTCTTCTCTGACGTTTCTTATAATCTCACTTTTACAACTAAGTTATTTATGAATGACTCATTTTTATAGAATAAGCGAGAATCATTTTTACAATGAAGTTACTTTATAAATTAAAATTGCATGCAAAAAGTAACAAAAAAGAATATTAAAGTTACTTACAGTGATTCAATTTTATGATTTAAGTAAAATACACTTTAGAATAAATGCATGCACTTTTTCAAAAAATAACTTATAATCTCACCTTTACAACTATGTTATTTATGAATGAATCACTTTTATAGAATAAGAGAGAATCACTTTTACAATGAAGTTACTTTATAAATTAAAGTTGCATACAAAAAGTAACAAAGAATAATATTAAAGTTACTTAGAATGATTCACTTATATAATTTAAGTGAAATGCAATTTAGAATCAATGCATGCACTTTTTCAAAAAACAACTTGAAAAAGAGACATGAACTCAAGACCTTTTATTAATTAAAAGAACTTTTAACCAAGTGACCTAGAGAAAACACACAAAAAATTTAAAGAATGAGGATGAGGGGGTGTTGTTTTTGTTAGAGTTGTACTTCAAGGTATGTGCTTACCCAAAAAAATCCTTGTTTTCATGTGCTCATACAAAAACAAGTGAAATTTTAGAAAATAAATTTTGAATCTCAACAACAATGGGGTTATATATTAGTTAGCTTACCCAGAAAATGCAAGTTTTCTGACCTGTAAACTGACATGGACATTTCACTGGAACAATCCGTCACAACATATCTAATAAAATATTGAAATCTTTAGGATTAAGGTTAATTTCCTTTAGATCTAAAAAATATTTAGTTACTGATAAAATAGATAAATGCAGAAAATATAGAACATTAAAACACATTCACACCATCCACAAATAACACAAGATATGACCTCATCAACCCAAAATGGGAGAAAACCCAACTAGAAGGTGAGGTTTCTCTGGTCTCTTTTCTCTGGTATAAAAATGATCCAAGTAAAAAGAATGAGGCACTCTCTGTAGAGTTGCCTTTGAAATGTGGTATGAATGGATGCTACAGAATATCTTCGCCTCTGTTATTCTCACAAAATACTACTCTCGAATGTTCTTCTCAACTATGGAACAAGATACAATAAAAAAGAATGGAACCCCTTCTCCACCTACTAGCCTGGTTTTTAACATAGCCCGATAGCCATCTAGGGATAGGTTTTTGACTTCCTCAACCTTCAATTGTGATAAGGTTTTTGACCTTCTATAATGTTCTTAGAAAATACACTATGTGAATAACCCCACATGTCTATGTAATGGAGGCTGACGTGGCATCCACTTGCACCACGATGATCAATATGGTAGGTCAACTTTCGAGAAGCATAACTTTCTCATACAAACTTCAATTAATGAACATTTTGAACCATTGGAAAGGTATCAACATGTGGAATTTATAATATTCCTACATAATAAGTTTTCGACAAAAAAGAGGTTATTTGATGCCTCAAAATGGCTCCAGAATATTTCTGACTATTTTTTGGACCCAAATTTCCAAATTCAGACCAGCCGCCGAAATGGCCCTGCAAGCTGGTTCCTCCAATTTTTCCACCCAAAAAGTAGTGATATAGATGAAAAATAATATAATGATTCAATCCAGATCATACCTCCCCATTTATGGAGGATTTGGGTTCCCAAAAATATTTACTGAATGAGGTGACCAAATATTTCCTCTGCCTTCTCCCCGAAGCACCATTTTTCTTTGCCTGGAAGTTGTCTTTTCAACCCAATATGCCAAAGGTCATGATGCCCTTGTGATGTAGTTTTGAATCGCTTTTGAAAAACTATATCTTTTTACAACTCTACTTGATCTTCTGGTGTTAAATCCTCTATGGAAGGTAGGGCATGCTCCTCCTCTTGATCCAACATGGAGGGCTCATAGAGTTTGGGATTATCCACATTCACTACTGAGTAAATGCGCATGTATTGGGGTATATTGAGTTTGTAGGAATTATCTCCCACCTTCTCTAATACCTCAAAAGGACCATACCGCGAACCCTTGATCTTCTTACCATGACCTGATAGTCTTTCTTTATTCAATTGCAACCATAATTTGTCTCCCACTTTAAATGTTTTATTTGTTCTGTGCTGGTCATGTCTAGCCTTGTACTTTCCCTGCGACTTATTTAGTGTCGCATATACTTGAAAATGGATCTGAATAATCTTCTCAATAATTTTTTTTTCTTTTAATGCATCTCATGTGAGGTCGTCCCTCACTCCTCTTTGTTGTCCATATATGACATCTAAGGGTGAATTTAGAAAATACCCAAAGCAGGTTTCAAAAGGTGAATTACCAATAGAAGTGTGTACTAATATGTTATATGAGTGTTTTATATAGATCGATTTTTCATCCCAAGTCTTCATATGATTCTGATTGTAACCCCTCAAAAGTTGCACCAAAATCCTATTGACTACTTCTGTCTTCCCATTTGTCCATGGATGGAATCTTGCATACCTCTTCAACTTAGTGTCCATATTCTCCCACAATGTAGTCCAAAGTACACTAAGAAATATGGTATCCCTAATGAGGATGATGCTCGTTGGTATCCCAAAGTGCACGCAGACTTGTTCAAATAACTTATTTGTTGTTTCTTGTCCAGTGATGGTATTTTTACAAGACATGAGAATGCACATTTTGTTGAACCTATCAACTACAACAAATAGATAGTCATGTCTCTTCCTGGTTGTTGGTAAACCTCCCACAAAATCCATGGAAATGATTTCTCAAGGTCGCGTGGGTACATGTAAGGGATGGTATAGAACTTGCTTCTTGTTGTTGAGCTTGCTGGTACAACAAAGTATACATCCTCTAACATATCATGATACATCTTCTTGCATTATGGGCCAATACACATATCTCTGTAAGTTGACAACTATATTCCCAAAACCAAAATGTCATGCAACCTTGGAGGTGTGAGCCTCTCTGATAAGCTGCATTCATTTACCTTTAGGAACATCAAACTTGTAGAGCTTATAGAGTAAACCATTCTGGAAATGATATCCAACCTTTCCATTACCTTCTTCTATATGAATTTGGCCTTATAGTTGCTGAAAAACCTCCTTGAAGTCCTCATATTCTATGTATGCCTATTTGTATGCATCATGGGTAAAAGGATTCATGTGCATTAGAGTTCCCAAAGTTGTAATATTAGATGTGAGTGGTCATGAAAGCATGTCTACCAACTTATTTGTGCTATCCTTCTTATACTTTATGAACAAATGAAATTGTTGTAAAAACCACATCCACTTGTAATTCATGGTTTGTTGTAGCTGACTCTAGTCCTACAAATACTGTAGCGACTGGTGATTTGTGTGGATGATGGTCTCCTTTCCCATCAGATAGTGCTTCCACTTTTTGACATCTTGTACCAAAGCATAGATCTCCATATCATAGGTAGGGTAGTTGATAATTTCCCCATGAAATACTTAAGAATGATAGAAGACGAGCCTTCCTCCCTGCATCAATACTGCTCCCATGGCATACCCATTTGCATCTGTCTCTATCTCAAAAGGATTCTTCAAATTTGGTAGTGTGATAACTAGTGCTTGACTGATCTTTCTTTTAAGCTCATCAAAGGCCTTCCTCTAATTCTTTCCCGATAGAAAACTCTTACCATTAGTTTTTATGGAATGGAGTGGTGCAACTACCACTGAAAATGAAGCTATGAATTTTCGCAAGTATTGTGTTTCCCCAATAAAACTCCTAACTTCAGTGACATTTTTAGGAATTGGCCAATTCACTATGGACTCCATATTTGTAGGATCTATCTTGAGCTTCCCTCCACTGATCACATACCCCAAATACACCTAACACTTTTGAGCAAACTCGCATTTATTGAGATTTTCCAACAGTTGGTGACTTTTTAGAGTCTCTAACACCGACATAAAATGTGACATATGCTCTTCCTAGGTAGCACTGTAAACCAATATATCATCCAAATAGATAATAAAAAACGAATCTAGATAAGGGAATAAAACATCATCCATTAGTCTCATAAATGTAGCTGGTGCATTGCATAAACCAAATGGCATAACCAACCACTCATACAAACCTTGCCTTTTTTTTAAGGTGGTCTTCCAGGTATCTTCTTCAGTTTAATTATACCTAGTGATATCTTGATTTCAAATCCAACTTAGTGAAGTACTTGTCATGTTGCAACTGGTCCAATAGATCATCAATCCTTGGCAGTGGGTATCAATTCTTCAGTGTAATCTTGTTCAGCACCCTGTTATAGATACACATTCTCTAAGTCCCTTCCTTCTTAGGCACAATTATGATGGGTGACAAAAAAGGTGAGGTACTTTTTTGAATTATACCCTGCTCCAACAACTACTGCAATTTCTTCTTCACTTCATTCTCTTCCAAAATAGGCTATCTATACAACCCAATATTCGGCAATGGGGAGTCTCGAAACAACTGCATTTCATGCTCCACTTCCCTCTTGGGTGGTATCCCTTTAGGCTCCTAGAAAACTCCTCTGTATTTCTCTATAAACTCCTCCAACTATTGTTTATGATCTTTAGTACACCCCTCCAGGGATTCCTTCACTCTCATTAACTCATCATCAGACTAATTTTCTCTTAAGAAAAGTAAAAAATATTTATTGCTAGAACTATTCAACTTCTTGGCTTGATTGGCACTTACCAGTGAGATATTTGACTTTCCTTTATGCACATTGATGATGTAGGACTTTCCATCCTTGATCAGTTGGTATTGGTTGGATCTCCGCAAAAATATTGCATCCCACATATACATGTAAGGGATTCCAAAAAATACTCCACATACATCAAGGGGTATTGCATTTAATTCAATTTCATCAATAAATCAACACTTGTAGAAAATTTAATCTTACACTATTTTGTTACCATTATCTCTGCATCCTTGTTTACCCAACCCAATGCATAGGGGATAAGATGATCTTGAACCTCCAATCCAATCTTGTTGACCAGATCCCCTACCATGATATTAGCCTATGAACCAGAATCAATCAGAGCATCTATCTTGGTCTTCCTGACCTGAATCTTGTCGTAGAAGAGCTTGGTCATTTCCTTCTCTTCTTGTTGATAAAGGATACTTAGATTCACTTTCTCCTGTACAGATGTGCAGACAATATTGTCATCAACATTTGAGCTAATTTCAACCTGATTGCTTGAATCTTTGGCTATAAGGTTCTTTTTCTTTCCGTCATTCTTGTCATTCTTCGGGTTCAACTCTGGGTGTAGTTTCCAACATTTTTCCTCGGTGTGACCATCAATGTTGCAATGATGGAAATTTTTCTTGGGATATTTACTATGTTGTGTAGTGGTTGTTGTATTCTTATCTTTTACCCCTTTCCACTTCTTCTTCCCCTCCTTGGAAACTTCCTGGTGCTATTTATGCTTCGAACCACTTGGTTTCCCTTTATTTTGGCCTATGTTTTCCAAGTATTGTACCTGTACACAAGACTCATCATTTTCCCTTCACTTTAAGAGAAGAACATGATTTTGTAGATGACTGTGTAAACCCCAAAAATACTTAAGGATTACATTTGGGTTCTTTGGAGAGATACCCAACATGATGGCCATCTTTCCAAACTCATTTGTGTACTCCTATACACTCTGCCCTTTCCTTTGTCTGAAGCAATGCCACTGGATCCATTGGTCCTCTACATACCTGATAGGGTAGAATTGAGAATCGATGAGGGTTTTGAAGTCCTCCCATCTAGTTACTAGTGGATCACCCTCTAGCCTAAGTGTTTCCAGGTGGCTTTACCACCAAGTTAAAGAATGGCCCTCTAACTTCAATATAGAAAATGAAATCTTATGTTCTTCATCTATATGGTGAATGTTAAAACAAAATTATAGTTGTTGCAACCAATGATTCAGTTTTAATGCATCGATCTCAC
Source organism: Picea abies (assembly GCA_900067695.1). Taxonomy (NCBI): domain Eukaryota; kingdom Viridiplantae; phylum Streptophyta; class Pinopsida; order Pinales; family Pinaceae; genus Picea; species Picea abies. Next base: position 1,300 of record CBVK0101726742.1, on the reverse strand, counting down.
CTTGATATGGCTTTATGTCCACTTTCGCTTCCATATTGAATAGGGATTGTGAAGGTTTCGCGACACTCAAACTCAACTACTCTTTTCAAATTCTTTGTGTGACTCATTTTCTTTTTGATCTTCTTATTTCTCTTTCGATTTGTTCTCTGAGTTTGAGCCTTCACCATCTCCAAATGGTTCGATATTTCTTGTTAGAGCCACCATGAGGAGGTTCATATTGCGACTAATTTCGACAACTTGTTCTTCCAACCGCTCAAATATTTGTTCTGATGGATCTCAAGGGTTATTATGAATAGACTCATCCACCATATGGTCAGGGTTCTCCACAACTTTTCTTTCAAATGATTCCTGGATCCTGCAACTTCCCTCAAACACCCAAAATAAAATCCTTCTCTTATAACAATATGACCTATAAATTGTTATGGATATTCCAATGGAACATTTCATCACAACATATCTAATAAAATACTAAAATATTTACTATTAAGGTTAATTTCCTTTAGATCTAGAGAATATTTAGTTACTGATAAAATAGATAAAATGAATAGAAATTAGAGAACAGTAAAACACGTTCACATCATCCACAAATAAACATAAGATATAACATAGGAAACCCAATACGGGGGAAAACCCAGCTAGAAGTTGAGGTTGTTCTTCTCTCTTTTCTCTGGTAAATAAATGATGCAAGTGCAAAGAAAGATGCACTCTTTGTGGAGTTTCCTTTGACCTGTGGCTTGTATGGCTACTACAAAATCTCTCCTCCTCTGTTATGCTCACAGAATACCACTCTCCAATGTTTTTCTCAACTATGCAAAAAGATACAATGAAAAATAATGGAACCCCCTCTCCTCCTATTGGCTCAGTTTTTAACATAGCCTGATAGCCATCTAGGGATAGGTTTTTGACTTCCTCAACCTTCAATTGTCCTAAGGTTTTGTACCTTTTATATTGTTCTTAGAAAACCCATTATGTGGCTAGCCCCACATGTCTAAGTAAGGGAGGCTAACATGGCATCCACTCGCACCATGGTGATCAATATGGTAGGTCAACTTGCGGAAGACATAACTTTCTCATAGGAACTCCGATTGACAAATGATATGTGCCATTAGAAAGGTATCAATGTGTAGAATTTAGAATATTCTTTCATAGTAAGGTTTGGACCAAAAAAAGGTCGTTTGATGCCACATAATGGCTCTAGAATATGTCTGACTATTTTTTGGACCAACCGCCAAAATGGTCCTGCTAGTTGATTCCTCCAATTTTTCCACCCAAAAAGTAGTGATATAGATGAAAAATAATA